>JAESVK010000164.1:2082692-2117662 GCA_017140935.1 Hamamelis virginiana
GGCTGAAATAAATAAAGAAAAGTGCTTAAGTAAATAAAGAAAATGACAGAAAAAGTAAAGAACAATTCTCAAGTGAGAATTGAGCCATGCATAAAAAGGGAAAATAGCAGAAAAGTAAAGTACTGAAAGTAAAGACTGAATATTTAAAGAACAATCCTCAAGTGAGAATTGAGCCAGGCATTGAAAGAAAAATTGCAGAAATCGGAAATTGCTGAAAAAGTAAACTGCCAAATAAAATGCGAAATTGAACTGTAACTTGAAGTCTAATTAAAATAGCAGAGTAATGATTCAGAGCAAAAGTCATGAACCCTCGTTAAGTCGCATATACACTTCTATTTATAGAAGGAAAATGAAAATGACAAAATTGCCCTCGAAAATATCTAAAATATTTAAAAAGCCCGCAGCCGCCATACTTCTATCGATAGCGAAGGAGCGCTATCGATAGAGGCTCTATCGATAGCGCACTCCTGGCTATCGATAGCTAGATGGAGATTTGACTTTTTCATGCAGACTTCTTTTGCAGTCTTCTTCGCACATCAAGGAATTTAGCTGATTTTTACCGAATGCTCTTTTAATGCACGACGATCATCACGGCTTTATAGGCGATGCTGTCAAAACGTATAATCTGCACAGATTTCTTAAAACAGAGAAATTAACCCAATTGTACAGATCTTTATGTAAAACGACTTTTATTATATAATTATTTATATAAGAGAACACAGGAATACCATAGTTGAAGGTATGATTGAGGTTCAATCATCTACCATGAAGCTATCCAACAACCCTCCAACAGAGGCTTGTTATGCAACCCCAAGTCAACCTGTAATCTGCTGCATAAAAAGCAGGGGTGAGCCTCGAATTGCTCATTAGGAATACGGTAACCTTTGCTAATAATAATAATATAATGATACATGGAATATTTTAAATAAGTAGAGTTTCCATAACTTTTATATAACAGTAAATAAGGCAGTTATAAACTTGTGTGGACTTTCAGTGAAAAATATATACGAAGCAGTTCCATGTGTCAAAAGATCCATAATAAGTACCGCATCATAACAAACTGACAGCACATTGTGAACCAGCCAACCAGATATCCCGAGGGATCGGGAGGCCTTTCGTTCACTTGAAGTCTGAGTGGATTGTGGATGATTCATTATCTATCTCGATTTATCCTTCTCTATTATCCACGTTTATCCTTCTCTATTATCCACTCAAGATTGGGTTTTTGAAAAAGGATAAGAGTTTGTAAAAAAACTGGGAGTCGCCACCTTATTTTTAGGGAACAAGGAAACCACAAAAATAGTTTTATTTTCAATAAAACATTGACCCCATATTTTGGAAAAGCATAGTCTTTGAATTAAAGTTGGATTCGGGGGCTATGTTACAAAGTGGGAAGGTTCCAAGGAACTCCTTCTAGGCACCTACCTCGCCCTAATTAAAGGTCTCCTAATTAAGTTTGGACTTTATCAAAATCTTATCACAATAATGCTATTTATCTAATCAACCACAAAATATGAATAATAATAATAACAGATAGTATAAAAGAATAAAAGAAACCTAATGATCTTAGGAGACAAGAGTCAACCTAAGATTGGACTTGCGCCCTATTGACTGCTT
The DNA here is from genome assembly GCA_017140935.1 of Hamamelis virginiana. NCBI lineage: Eukaryota > Viridiplantae > Streptophyta > Magnoliopsida > Saxifragales > Hamamelidaceae > Hamamelis > Hamamelis virginiana. Next base: position 2,084,310 of record JAESVK010000164.1, read on the forward strand.
ACGTACCTTACCAATTTCTTGATAAAGATCAAAGTCCACGTAGTTTGATTACCTAGGACTCTCCTATTGTAATGAACTATATAGCAAAAAGGATTCTATCTTATATAGGACTCTAGCTTTGAGAGTTTGGGTTTGATGAAAACACCTTTCTTTGCATAAAAGATGGAATTTCATTCCATTTAAAACACTTTCAAAATCACTTTGTTTGGAGTTGTTCTCGAAGTAGACTCCTAAATTAAATAAAACTCGATCGCTACTACAATTCTTACAACAAAGGATAGTCCTAAGCGAGGTCAAGTAACCTCCCTAATCTTAGGGCTAATCCTAAGTTAATCTAAGTACCTAAAATACTAATTATACGCATGCTAGAATTTAAGTAAAATTAACAAAAAATTCACCAAACAATACTAACAATGCATAAAAAAATGTCCTAAATGCAATCTAGTTATTCTATGTGAACCTAGGCATGTTTCTAAGTTAATTTGGGCCTAAAAAATGACATTTAATACACTTTTAAAGGTATTTTCAATTCATGGACAGATTTGAACATACCTTTTAAAATGCATTAAAGATCATGAAAATAACAAATAAGAAAGGTAAAAATGACTAACATGCAGCCTAATATGCATACTAAAACTATCATCAAAACATGGCATCATAATCATACTTCTCATAACTCATTTAATCACAAGGGAAGAGACTTACCTTTGCATGCTCCCTCGAACACATTTTATATGTCAATCAATTCATTCCAAGTGATAAAAATAATTATGATAAGAACAATATTAATGCTAACTCGAAGAAACTAACATCCTAATATGATTACTAACATAAGAGACTTAAACATGCATTCCTATAAAATAATTCCTATCATGCATACTAACATATAAAACACCTAATCCATAATCATAGAAGAAAAGAAAAATAAGAAAAGATATGCCAAAACTTCTATCCTAATCATGCATTCTTATATAACAAATCCTAAAACTAACCCTTATTATGCATACTAATAAATTTATCCCTAATATGAACACTTAATCCTAAACACCTAATCCTACCATGAACAATGAAGAAGAAGAGAAGAAGAATAAGAAGAAGAATAAGAAGAAGAAGAATAAGGAAATATGCAAACTTAAATAAACACAATGACTAACCTTAACTTTCTTCTCCCTTACTCCTAGCTTCTTCTCCCTTGCTCTTAGACCTTCTTAAACCTCCAAAGGACTTCAAAAGTATAGCTAAGTGTGCTATGGGGGAAGCTTGTGCAATGCTCAAGCCTCTACTCTCCAAGCAAGCTCTTTAAAGCCAATTGTGTCTGTTAAAACTAATTTCAGAGCTCTCTATTTATAGGGAAGCCTGAATTTGTTCAATGACTGAGTTTAAATCCCTTAGGAATGATCCAAGGGCTCTAAACCAGCTTTCCAAGGTCTTCAAACTCATCCCAAAGTCCCCATGGCCAAACTGGACACATGACAAAGCTTGGAAGAGTCCAGGGCATAAAAAAGACTGAAAAATAGCAGCTATTGGGCAAAGGGGTCATTGACCATCCACCTAGGGACGGTTGGCCATCTATGGGTGGACGATCATCCATTCCCTCGCCCAATTTTGCCCAATTTTGGGCCGGTCTCAGCCCGTTTCGACCCTGTTTCGGCTTTTTTTGGCTTTTCGGGCCCGTTTTAAGTGCACATTTGACGATTCAAGTGCCGAAACGATCGTGATTAGATTCTCCATGTTTTAAGAAGTGTTTGAAGTGGAAATGAATTGATTAAAGTCAAATTTTTTTGGGAAAAGCTGACCGATTAGCTATTTAGGGCCTGCTGGGCCCAAATTAGGGTTTTGAAATCTGCTAACCGATTGCTCTCAAAATCATTTCCTCTTCTCGAAAAAAGTTTTAAAATGTTTTAAGAAAGTGTTTTGAAGCCTTTGAAGGCTTTGGTTTGATAAAAAGATTGAATCCCGGTCGCTTCTGGTCGAAACCATAATCTGAGCTCGAAAGGGCCTTTCGAGCCTCAAGAGCCAAACATGAGCCAGAAGGCTCAACAGACCTTTCCACTGATCAAATTAGCTACAAGACACACCTTAAATATCTATGCCAAAGCCTCAAGACCATTCGAGACAAGATCGACAGTCATTCAGAGCTTTTGTGATTTAGAGGACAATACTGCCCTTTAAGTCACAAAAGGCCTTATTTTCTATCAAGCTAGGCTCAGAATGCCATGAAATTTTACAGGGATGTTCCTAGACTCTCTACAAACTAAATGCAAAAAGAACCGACTCAATCTGACCTAAAAACCTACATGTGATAATGACCTCTACCTAACTACTCAAAAAGGTAAAACTGAGAACTTAGGGTTTTAACACCCTATTTCACTTATAATCACAGGCAACCATTAATGACCATACCCATGGTAAAAAATGGATATCTACACACATGCTTAACATATCATCCATGTCCATCGCATGTCCATCGAAACCAGGCTCGCGAACGTATTACAAGTTACTGGTTCTTGGCTAACAAGCCATTGGTAGCAGCGTAACCAAAACCGACCACTACGGGCATTTAGAATGGCGGAATGCCCGGTGATTTTGGGGTTAGGCTTTACTTTCCATTGTTTGGATGGTGGGAATGGGGTCAAGAAGACAACCCGATGGAGTGAGGATTCCTGCCAACAAGGGGAATCTCATTCCTAATCAGCAGGTGGGTTTAAGCTATACAAGCCAGGGAATGCAATTTATGATATTTTGTATTAACGAGCGTGCCCTTCAAAATCACAGGCAAAAAGATATTCAATGTCTATCCCACATATACAAAACCCCCTTTATCGACCATTCGATATACCCGCAGCAGATATGGTAGTTTTTGGCAGGAAAAATGTGGGTCAGATTCTGGTGGCCGCTGCAGCAGCTCTCTTGCTCCGCATATTCTCTGACCCCGGCCCAGCATTCTTACCGGAAAATGTGGAAGATGGCGAGGAAGCTCCGCAGTCGACGAAGATGGCAAGGAAGATCCAGTGACTATCCAGTGGAGCAACATCACGTGCTCCATCTCTGATAAATCGTCCAAATTAGTGAGTTCTTTATGAATAAAACATCACGTTTCGTATTGTAGTAGCATAATATATGAGGAACAACTGCGTTTTTCCTGTTTGGTTGCTGAGAAAATGTAGGAAAAGAAAATAAATATGACAATTATGCCTTATACAACCTTTTCGTTTAGCTTAGTTTTTTCACTTCTTTGGAAACCAAAAAAATAACAAAACAATATTCAAAAATTTATTTTCCTCCATTTTGTTAGCAACCAAACGGACCATAAATTTTACTGCATCAGTGCATCTCCAGTCTTGATTGTTGGGGAAAAGTGTGGCCAATGAAGGGTAATTATGTAATTTAATATATATTCATTGTGATCCAAACTTGTCCAAACAAACAAAGGTCAGGAATCTTAGGGGTCTTCATATTCCTGATTCCCAGCATTCCAAACATTGGGAAGGGGTTACAAAGTTATAAACCCAAACCCCCATATTAGGACATTCCCATGAACGAGATTCCTAGCCCCTACCAAATGCCCCCTACGGGGTCTGAGCTCTCGAGGATACCGACTGTTACCTTACACGGTCAATTGTCGAGCCGCTACGGGGCAATAAACTTCAGGACCGCACTAAGGCTTCACCCAGGATCATGGGCCTTTATAAAGATACCTCCCTGTGATACAAACCGAACCCAAAACCATATCCAGGACATTGTTCCATAAACCATTCTTAAAGAGCATCCATTTCCAAATTCCAAAACATTTCAGTGTTTTCAATTCATCCCATTTATATAAATTCATAAAACAGTTTAGAAGAAGAGATATATAAGCATAAAACCATCATTTGACATGTTTGTGTCAATTGTATTGCCATATGCCTTTTTGAGTTTCCAAAATCATTATCCTTTCCAATATAGCTAGGAAAAGCCCAAATGCAAAGCTAACAGCTTCCTTTATCTATAAAACCATTTAGAAAGTAGGGCATATGCAAGCATTGGCAAAACATATATCATTTCGCAAAAGAGTTAAGTATTATGTTCATTAATCTTGTTCATAAATCTATTGATAGAAAATGCTCAAATTCCACTTTTAACGATAATACATCATTCAAGAAGTATCTCGATCAGAAATCCCTTTTTAGTTTTTACACAGTTTAATAATCATGCCTCACTGCTTTCATAATTCATAAACATTTGTATTCCATGTATTTATTTGATAGTTTGATAAACAATAGGGTTCTCAAGCATTCATAAATCATATCATTCAAAATATGTATAATATTCTCAAAGTTCTCAAAACATATATAAATATGGTATATCATCATTAACAGTAAAAGATTATTTATCCCTACCTCAATGCAATGGTGATTCCAACCCTTTGTGGCTCCATGAACCTCCCCAATGCACTTAATGCAAGTGGTCCTCCAAAGGACCTTCAAAATCTCTGGAAATTACAAATAATGCAAGCAAGAAAAATCAAAAGAAAGCACAAAGGATTTACAGTCTCAAAAATAGAACAACAAGCTTCCCAAAACCGCTCACTCGCGACCCTAAGGACTAAAAAACCCCAACCAATGGCCTTAAGACTTCCAAGACATATTCCCAAATGTGTTTAGATGCCACACATTGAATCCCATGGCAAAAAACAAAGCGAATTATAAGGTATAGGCCAAAGAAGACAAAGTGCATACAAAAGGGAAAATCTATTATTTCTAAATTATCTCTCTCTCCAAAAAGAATTTGACTCCAAGACCAACAAATTTAGAAACTATATCTCACAAGCTTTTCGAGCATATAAAGATCACGCAAAATGGACTCTAGATGAAGAAAATATTGCAAAATGAAGAAAAATGATAACGTGCGTAATCAGTGGACTAGACCAGAATGAGTAGTCGACTAGACCCTCGATTAGCCGGCTAGTTACTCAAAAGTAGTCAACTAAACTAGAAGTCAATAGCCTACTCGGCCAAAATACAAATGAACTAGTCAACTAAACACCTCGACTAGTCGACTAGTTCTCTACAGAAACTCTATTAACGAGCTTCAAGCTTACTCCAACCTTACCAAAACTCCACCACAACTTCCCAAACACTTAAATACACCAAAATAAACCTAAACCAAGCTTGATCCACAACCAAACTTGAAAATAAGAAGAAATCAACAAGAATTTTGCCATGCATATATAGAAAACCCATTTTAAAACCCATAACTTTGCATGCATACTTCAAAACTTTAAACCTTAACAAAACACCTTTCACAAACATAATCCAAATTCAAAACCCCTTTTAAACACCAAAGACACAAGTTACATTCAAAGATTCAAACCCAAAACTCCCCAAACACTTTAAATCCGAAAATGCACAAAAAGAACTAAAGGAAACCTAAGCTTAAACATGAAATAAAACTTACTTTCACACCAAAAGATGAACTCCGGCGACTCTCCAGCTAGAATCCGGCAAAAATCCGACAACTGCACTCTTGCTCCCCTCACAGCCACTCTCTCTAGCCCTCTAGCTTTTTCTAAAATGTGAAGTGTAAAATGAAGACATGTGGGATGCTACGCTATACATATATAAAAAAAGGGGTTGGGACATGTTTGGCAATTGCTAAATTATTTTTAAACATTTTTATTTACCAAAGTAACTTAAACTTTAATTTAAAACTTATAAAATAATGCTTTAAAAATTCAGGTTATCATAGTTGGATTTTTGGATTTGATGAAGTATTGGAGAGTTTTTGTGAAAAAGTGCATTTGCTGCTCGTTACTGGGCATTCTTGGGTTGATCTTATCGAATAGGGTGGCACCCCTATCGATAGGAGGGTGCCTCGATCTGCAGAGTTTTCATGCTACAGGGTGCCTATCGATAGGGTGTGGTGGTCTTATCGATAGGGTGTGGGTGCTCTGTCTATCAATAGACCCCCTTTCCTTTCCTTTCTTTTTTTTTCTTTCTCAGTTGTCCTTTCCTTTTTTTCTTTAGGCTTTTCTTAATACTTTGTTATCCAATCTAGAACTTTGGAAATCAAGCTTTGGGTTTTAGACCGGTTTGGCATTGAAAATTGATATGTGTCTCAACTATCCATCTTTTCAGATTTGGGAAGTCCCTGGAAAGACCATTACGCTACATAGCTTGCATTTGCATTTAAACTTGGCGGAGACTTAATTATTGAGGTAGGAATATTTATATTCTTACTAATGCTGGTAATGATTAATTTAGGGTCGGTGCCCATGCTATGAACTAAGAGACTCCAGTTTACAAATTTTTGATGCATATATTATATTGTTTACTTGATCATATTGTGGTTAGAATATACAAGCATCTTATCCTGCATTATAATGTTCGGAATGGATATAAACGGGTTATGTGATGAATGGAAAAGAGTTGAGACTACTCCTCTTTATATCGGTACTGGTTGAGACTACTCCCATACTTATGTGTTGAAATGTGTATTGGCTGACTCATGAGATCAGATGTGATGTTATTGTGAATACTTGGCATATCACCTGTAAATACTTGTATATATCTTGAACCACATGCATGTTTACAAACTTGTTTATAAATGATTATATGCATCTTTGTTATCAGTGTTAGCTACGAATTATATTCCTATTAAGCATTCAAATGCTCACAGCTGTCTTTTATACAGCAGATTCTTAGAGTAGTCGAGTAGGATCTCTAGAGCGTGGTGTTTTCCCGACGGTGCTTGGCTGGGTAGTCTTTTGGGCGTTGGTCTTGAGGAATAGGTAGCTATTTGGTAGATAGTTGAACTTTGGTATTTTGTATAGGGGATATAACCCATAACCCCTAGTAGTGTGAAAGTAGACCCAAAACCCCTCCCCAAAAAGTCAAAATTTTATATTTACCTATCTAATATGATTTGTCATATATACCCTCAATTAATTACTAGAAATTCAAATTTTTTACCATATTCAGTTTAGGACGAAAATGGTTAGGATGAGTTCCAGCCGAATTTCTAGGCGGCAGAGAAGGGATCATATCCCTGTTACGAGGGTTGTGCAGAAGCACATTTCTACAGCAATAAGAAGTGGTCTCCGACCTCGATGGAGAGTGGAAGAGTCAGTAAGAAATCCTCGGGGCGGGAAGAAATTACAGCCGACGACAAATCCCCTTAAATAAATGTGTCAAAATGGACGGTTCCATTTACTTCGCTGCCTTACGACCCCACAAAATCCCAGTTCCCAACTTAATCATGAGTAGTAGTAAACTATTGTTGTTTGGGACCCAAATGCATAAATGCCACTGACTTGTTTTATGTGCTTACCTTGCAAATACTAATCCTCCGTAACCCCGAAATAGCACCTAAGATGTTCGATGAAATGCCCCAGTGAAAGCATATTGCAACATGCCAAATAAGTAAAATTACTATTCTTTCTAGATTATATTTATAGGTAAATTTACTTATTTATTTAAATACATATAAATAAGTAAATTTAATTATTTCCAAATAAGTTTACTTATTTCTAGTTAATATATATAGGTAAATTTACTTATTTGCAAATACGTTTATTTATTTTTAGTTTATATATATAGGTAAATTTACTTATTTGTTTAAAGACATATAAATAGGTAAATTTACTTATTTCCAAATAAGTTTACTTATTTCTAGTTAATATATGTAGGTAAATTTACTTACTTCCAAATACATTTATTTATTTTTAGTTTATATATATAGGTAAATTTCCTTATTTGTTTAAAGACATATAAATAGGTAAATTTGCTTATTTCCAAATAAGTTTACTTATTTCTAGTTAATAAATATAGGTAAATTTACTTACTTTCAAATACGTTTATTTATTTATAGTTTATATAAATATGTAAATTTACTTATTTGTTTAAAGACATATAAATTCATATTTGCAACGTGTGGGTCTGCTATCAAAAAGTCAAAAAATGAGAATGAAATTGAGAACTAAAACATATTTCAAAAAAAGTATAAAAAAAAAAGAGGAAAAATAGAGGAAAATCATACCTTGTGAAAGAGAAAAGTGAAATAAAATTACTATTCTTTCTAAATTATATTTATAGGTAAATTTAATTATTTATTTAAATACATATAAATATGTAAATTTAATTATTTCCAAATAAGTTTACTTATTTCTAGTTAATATATATAGGTAAATTTACTTATTTCCAAATACGTTTATTTATTTTTAGTTTATATATATAGGTAAATTTACTTATTTGTTTAAAGACATATAAATAGGTAAATTTACTTATTTCCAAATAAGTTTACTTATTTTTTGTTAACAAATATAGGTAAATTTACTTACTTTCAAATACGTTTATTTATAAGTTATATAAATAGGTAAATTTACTTATTTGTTTAAAGCAATAAACGGATATATCACAATTAAAAATCAAAATTTGAATTGAATTAAATCTAAAAAACTTACCATAATGTCAGCAAAATAGTTACACTATTTAAAAGATAATAAAACTCTCCATAAAAACAATAAAAAGGGTAAATCTGTTATTAGATAATTAAAGTTGACTTTAGAAAATCCTGGAAGGGATTATGGGTAAATATTATAGTGTTCTGGGCCTACTGGTATGGAATTCAATATCTAAGGGAGTCTGGATAATTTTCCCTTTTGTATACTATGTATTACTTACCCTATGTGCCATGGATGTTGGCACTCTAATATGCATTGATAAATTTCTATGTATTTCATTTTGCGAATTAAGGACATATGTATGACTCTTCATTTCATATCATGCTTGTTATATATATTTTTCTATATGCCTGAGTATGGAAATATTTATGAATATATCATATTGTATCTCCACTTCGACACGTGTCGACCTACCCGGGATGGTCGTCAGTAGCGTCAGATTGGGGTGTTATAGAAGACTTGAGAGGTCACATATGAGAGAAGGTTAACACGAGGTTACGTACCAAAGGTACGTCGACCCAAGGTTATCCACGGAAGACGTGAGAGGTCACTTACTGGAAGATGTCGATTGGAGGTCTCAAACCAGAGGTATCTTGACCAGAGGTACCCTGACCAGAGGACCCCGACCTCGGGTCTTGGACCAAAGGTATCTCAACTTAAGGTACCTTAACTAGAGGACCTTGACCAAATGTACCCTGACTAAAGGACCCCTACCCGAGGTCCTTGACTTGTAATCCTTGACTAGACCTCACTTAACAAAGGTCTTCAACCAACTGACCATTCAACCATTATGTATGACAGCCGATTATCCTATGACCTGTCGTACGTGGTAGGTAAGGGAGCAGGTATAAGCACTTCGTTGTCTGACACCCCTAATCTAAAAGAACGTATAGGCATGGATGTGATAAGAGCCCACATCAAAACGACACATGTTAACTCTATTGGGTATTAAAAGGTGAGATTGGAGACACTTTCATTCTCTCTAAAAGAGCTCATAATACACTTCTAACTTGATTGTCGGAGAGTCATCAGCTGACACCTCATCGGTGTCCAAGAGTGCTTTCTTGAGGTCACTTTTCTATTTCTTTCAGGTTCATGGTCAGCTTGGCGAAGGACCACTTTTAGACATCATTGAGAACAATCCACTTTAATAGAATCTTGAGGCCCTAAATATGTTTTCCAAAGCTAACTTTTTGTGAGGATCAAGTGAAGCATATATGTAAAAATTCTGAGTGATGAGGCTCTTTGAGAGACGATAAATAATCCAAACCAATTGAGTAAGACCGACCTTGACCTTCAATTCTTCCAAATTAATTTATCTTGAAGATTCAAGTGCCAAAGGGTGGTGGATAGGATATTCTCCACACATGCGTGATTTGATAAATAGAATGTCAGCTTTCCATTTACGTCTTTACGGTGTGTTAGCTTTTTCTAAAATCATTTTTAAAGAATTATTTTTTTACGCATCTCTTTAAAATTTTGTTCAAACCATATCTTCATATAACAAAATTTTCATACTAAAAGTGATTATGATAAATGTTGAGGTCTCCTTTCTTTTAACATATTCACTTTTAGTATGAAAATTTTACTATTCATCCTATCAAGTTGTCTAAAAATTATTATCATCCCACCTTTTAGATGAAGTGGAATTTTAGTTCATTTATTATTTTCCTTTCCTTTAACAACTAATCACTAACCTCATTTATGCGTATTGTCTGAAAAAAAAAAAAAAAATTGTTGAGTTGGGATTATTTTGGCATTATAAGAGCATCTCCAATGGACCTGCCAAATGACCTGCCAAAGCCAAATTTGGCACTTTGCACCCAAAACAGCTGCTCTAATGCAGCTGCCATTGCTCATGCCAAATTTGGCTTTGGCAGCCCAAACTGCCAAATTTGGGTTTGAGAATGGCAGCTGCTATTCTTGCCACATCAGACTTCCCACCAATCCAACTATTCCCATCTTCCAAAATGAAAAATTACTCCCAATGCAAATGTGTTTGGCAGCCAAGAAAATTAAAGAAAAAAAATAAAAAAAATCAATTATTTTAATCAACCCAGAAACATGGAACATGTATCCACAAGATGAAGTTCAAATCATTCATACAACAAAATCAAGCAAAACAGAGGGTAAATATGAACTCACGGGTTTGGATTTTCCGAGAAAATTGGTGCGTGACTTTCCCGAGGAACAAACAGACCCCATAGTGGTCTCGCCCCCTTGATCCTTGACATGCATCATCTTCATTACCGTATGATCAAACCCTTGATCTCTTCATGGCCGTCCGATCAAACCCCTACACATGAACCCTAATCTCAGACGTCAATCCTCAAACTGATTCAGTGAGTATCCGAGAAATTTGGTGCAGAGAGATTCGCTGCTTAAAGTAGGGTTTGCAGAGAGTGCGAGAGGTGATGGGTGAGAGGGTTGCAAAGATGTTCATGGAGAAGTTGCAGACGGTGTGAGTGACTGGAAAAGAATAAAGAAGAAATGGGGAAGAAGAAAAGGGGAAAAAGAAATAGGGATGGGCTGGGGGCCTCGGGCTATGGGTATATTGGTGGTCAAATCCACCATAATTTAATCAATAAATTTTTTTTATAAAATATGTTTATAAAATTATGAAAGACAAAAAATTGAAATTAAAATATATATATATATATATATATATATATATATATATATATATATATAATAAATTTGAAATTAAAAAAATATATATATTAAATGGACAGGCAAAGCTGCATATTTGAGAGCCACTTGCAGATGGGAATGTCGTTGCTCATCTTGCATCAAGTGCTCTCTCGTAGAGCCACTTGCAGTAAAAATTTTGAAAAACTGACCGTTGGATTAGATACTCCTATAATGTATGTCATGCATGCCATAAATTACAGTGATCCAACGGTTGGATTCTGAGAAAAGTGACTGCTAAAAAATGATAACATTTGTAAGAACAAAAAAATCACAGTTTTTCAAAGTTACATTTTTCAAAAACTAACCATTGGATCACTGTGATTTTTGGCAGACATGACATACATTATAAGAGTATCTAATCCAACGGTCAATCTTTCAAAAATTTTACTGCAAGTGGCTCTAAAAGATTAAAATCAAAATTTTAACTGCAAGTGACACTAATTTAAATTTAGCGTGTAATTAAATTCTTTCAATTAAAATTAATCAATGAGAAATTATAATTAGAATATTAGTATTTTAGCTAATTTTATGCGAAAATAAAATTTTAAAATATTAAATTATTAAATTAAGATACAAAAATAATTAATTATTTTAAAATATGAATTTTTTTCATTACGAGGATTAAAATAAGTTTTAATATGTTATTGTAAATAACTTTTGAAAAGTAGTTGGAAGTTAATTGGAGCATGAGGGTAAATATGTCAAATATATGGGAAGTGCCAAAATTTGGCACTTGTGCATTGGAGCACCTTAGTGCTATATTTTGAATTTGGCTTTGGCAAGTGTCATTTGGGGTGCCAAATTTGGCTTTGGCACCTCCAATTTGGCATTTGCATTGGAGATGCTCTAAGAGGTATAGGAGGAAAAATATTTTAATTTTAATAATAATAATAATAATAATAATAATAATAATAATAAATTTTTTTTTTTTTTTTTTAAAAGCGTGAAAAAGAAGAATTAGTCGGACTCAGCTCGGATAGCTTGTTGCTTAAAAGGTTAAAAAAAAAGGAAAAAAAAAAGAAAAAAAGCAAATTATGTAGTGCAAGTAGAAACACCCTACGCTCAAACGGAATAAGAGTTCTCTTTCCAAAGGATTCTTCGGAAAAGCGCGCTCCCTCTCTCTCTCTTCCTAGCCTTCGAAGAGCGTACACATACATATCTGAGACGAACTCTGAGAAATTTAGCTTTGAAAAGAAAAAATGCAAGGAGGAGAAGAGCTAAGCATAGAAGAACTTGCTTCAAATCTCTCAACTTACAAAGATCAGCTTCAACAGGTTCTCTCTCTCTCTCTCTCTCTCTCTTTATATATATATATGCTAGGGTTTTTCGTGTTTCTTCGCTTTCTTCTATCGTTTTCTTTTCTATTCTTTAGTTTATATTTTGTATAATTATTCCCTTGTAAACTGCGTGAATTGGGTATTTGCTTTCTCTGTCGCATGAATTTCTCATTAGATTTTTTTATGTTTTTCCCTTTGTAAGAGTTTTATTCACAAGAACTAAATTAGATTTTTTTTTTCAATGCCATTTTCTTGAATTTGTTATTGTGGGTCTTTTTGTTTCTCTAATTATTTGTGTACTACCAGAAAGTCGGATACTTTATATTGCTTTGGTTCACTGTTTTTGATGTAAAGAATTGTAAACTGCTGTAGTTGTAAGGTTTGCGGCGCAAACTTTGCGCACGTCTCTATTTTCGAATTAATGAACACTCAACTCAACAATGCCTTAATTAGGGCAAGAATTAAGATGTAAGATTTTATTTATGTACTGTTTGGTTAGGATTTTGGAAGTATTTTTGTTGCTTTTGAGAGTTACTGTCCTCGCAAATTTTTTTTTTTTTTTTCAAAAGTAATAAAAGCACTTCTAAAATGCTAACCAAATAGTACCTTAATTAATTTTGTTAAATTTTGTGTTATGAGATTTAAGGTTTTCTGTGGGCCTTGTATATCCATTTTTAGGGATATTTATTTACTGGCAGTTTGCAAATGCAGTATGACTTTATTGGATGTTAAGAGCGATCCTTATCAGTAGATTTACTCATTTTTTCTTATTGAAAGTCATTTAGGGTTTGTCTGGATAATTTTAGAGCTTATATCAGACTTGATTCTCTCATTGGAGGCTCTTTTAAAGGTGTTTAGTTTAGTTTCTTGGTCCAATTTATGATACCGTTAGATGATTCGTCCTTTTTATTTCAAAGTTTGCATGCTTTCAAAATATAAAACCGTAGCATTAGTAATTCCATGCTTCTAAATCATTGTTGATATTTGTTAACTATTTGTTCCTATAGTCTTATGGTTAGCAATGGGCCGGCAAATGAGGTCTGTTTGGTTGTTCCGTGGTATTTTGCATAGCTTTGGAATGTAGAAATCCATCATCTTAAAAATAAAAAAGTTTGGAGTCATCAACGTAGCCGATGGTATAAGATCAACTTGAGGAATTCATGAAATGTTGTAATTTCAAATTTCAAATGTTTTACTTATGATGATGGTTGCAAGTCTCCTAAATTGCCCTATTCACAAGGATGGATTTGTTTGCAAATGTAACTCTTCAGGTTTCATGAGACATCCAAATTGGCACTTAGGTAACTAAAGGTTATTGGATTTTACAAGTTTATGAATATGATATTATGGCTTCTTAATTTTGATGTACTTTCAGTTTAAAAGGTACATTCCATTTGCTAGTTACTTTCTCGTTCCTACCCAATGCGTATGAAAGGTTTATATGTGTTTTATGTAACGTTCTCATTGTGTTCGAGTTCTATTCTGCAATACATATTAGTTTCTTTCCCATTTATACTTCCCTTATTTTCAGGCTCTAGTTTCTTGGTTTATCTTCCTAGGTTCAGCACTTGTTCATCTTTAGACCCTATGTGGGGCTGAGTTAAGTCCAGATAACCGACCCAAAACCAGTCTAGTTGGATAACAATGGGAGTAGACAAGTGGTCATTAGATCTAGGAACACGAATGGTTGAAGGGGATTCATTTGGCTCAGTTTAGAGAACCTTAGGGCAGCCACTGTGGGAGAGGGAGGAGTCTAGTCTCTCAATTTCATTTAGAAATTGGAACTGGAAAAGAATCCTGTTTATGTATATTCTCTTCTATTTTAAAATCCTTATAACCTTGGTAAACCATAAAATCGTACTTGAATGTCGGCATTCCCATGCAAATAAAATCTTAGTTAAATGACAGAAAAATTAAACAAATATGTAACTTTTAAATACTCAGATATCTCAAAATTACCTCTAGGGCAGGAGTTTTTAAGTATCTAGTTGGATTGTTTGGGGGAGTCATCACAAACAAAAATGACTACTCACTCCTACAAGAGAAATTTCCCATATTCCTGCTCCTATATGCTACTACTACAGTGCGGGAAGTTCCGCATTTGAAGAAAGGTAGATGCCTTGAACAGTTCCGGCTTCATATTGTTGTACGCAGATGTATCCATCTCTTGGAGGCTAGTTGTTAGGTATTATTGACCTTAAATGTTGAATTGATATGCCATTCACCTTCGTGTCTAGGGAATAGTTTCTCTTTGGTTTCTTATACCAGTGACAGTGCGCACTATAAGTTTGGCCATGATCGAGGATGGAACCAGGAATTTCCTCTAGTGGGGGCAACCTTTGGTCTGATATTAATATTTTCTATTCTATAAATTAAAGTCAATTGAATACAACTATCTTCAAATTTATTTTTTATTAATTGAAAGTAATAACATAAAAAATAATTGCAGAAAAATCTATTAAAGGCTAAACTTCTTAGCAAATTCAGCAGTCCACGCTTATGAACATAGCCTATCCACCCATTTGCATTTTCAAAAAAAGGATTTGAATCAATTTCATTAAGTTGCTGAGAAAACTGAAAAAAAAATGGAAAGAAAATCAAAATTTGAATCTATTTGACTATTTTAAGTGGTTTTGATTTACAAAAAATGCAAAACTCACCTCAAATTAAACTGAATAGAAAATTTCAAATTTTGACTTTTAATTTCTTCTACTCATTAACCCAATTTGCAAACTTGTTAGCAGGAATACACATTTACTACTGTTGCCTTTCCCAATCAAAATCATGCTCTAAAGCCTTGCTGAAGGCTCAACTTAACACCAAACATGGTAACACACCACAAACCACTTTCCAATAGCCCATAAAACAACCACTTGATCAGTTTCTAAGCAAATTAACAAACAAAAGAGAATAAGTGTACAATTCTGTGTGTGTGTGTGTGTGTGTGTGTATGTATATATGGAAAGAGAGAGAGGGGGGACCTCGATCAAAGGAAATCCATGGAAATAAATGAAGAAAGGGGGAAGAAAAGCAAATGAATAAGAAACAATCACCACCGAAGAAGTGATACATGAACATACTTAGGGTAAGGGTTTTTAAAGCAAAAATATGAGAATGAGAAATGAGAGAGAAGAAAGAAGAGAGAGATAGTGAAGGAGAGAAGGTTAGGAAATGTTTTTTACCAGAAGGAGAGAAGCCGAGGAGGTGATAAATGAGCCCTGGGTGAGGCACTATTGGAATGTTGAGACTAGAGAAACTGGGAGAGATCGACAGAGTAGAGAACTTGAGATAAGGGAGAGGCAAAAATGAAAATTTTCATATATGTAGGAGGGGCAAAATAACAGATTTGGTGGGGTAAATTTCTTAAAAATCAAATTAAAAAGGCCAAAAATAAAATTTAATGGGAGCAAGTTTTTATTTAATACTAAATATGTATACATTTTTTTTTTTTTTTTGGGTAAAAAAAGCCTGAGTGGGGGTCATTTGACCCCACTTAACCCCCCTTTCTCTCCACCCTTGGCTACGATGAGGAGAAGTAAAGCAGGTGGAAAAAGGTATTGAAATGGTGGAAGCATGGTTTTAAGTATCGGGTAATGGATCCGTAACGGTAACGGTAAAGGTGTAATGGGATTCGGGTGTATCGGGTGATACGTAATGGGTATCGGGTGCCGAGGCCGTGAATTTTTTTTGTTTTGCACACCAACCCCAAAAATAGTAATACACATATTTTCACCCCTATAATTATGTGTATTAATATTTTTAAAGGATTTTAGTGAATGTAAAATAGTATTTATAGACTTATAGTTTATAATTATTGTACATTCTATTTTTAATAATTTTAAAAATTTTTTTTCGAATATTTTTAGAAATTTTCTTATAAGGAATTTAACGTTTTAAATTATTTTAAATGTTTTTATAATTTTAAATATCTTTCATAATTTTAAAATTTTAACATATTTATTTTTCGAAATTTAGGCATTTTTCGTATTTTTAAATTTTTTTCCCAAATTTTTATAAATTTTAGAAATTTTGTTTTTAGTTTTGTATTTACAATTTTATAATATTTTGTTAATAATAATTTTGAAATTTTAATTTAAACGTTACAAATATTTTTAATAATATTTTTCGAATTGTATCATAATTTTTCAAATATTTTAATAATTTTTATTAGTTTTTAACATATTTTAAAAAATATTAAGTGATTTTAACATGTTTTTATATTTTAAATACTTTTAATAATTTATTAAAATGATAAAAATAATTACAAAATAAAAAAAATATAAAAAGAAAATAAAACAGTTAAGATAAAATAATAATTTTATTATTTATATATTCAATTTATTATGTACTTTGACTATTCAAAGGGAAAGGGGAAAGGAGAAAAAAACAAAATATCATGTTAGCTTGTTTTATAAGACTTGGCAGTGGGCACCGACATGAGCATTGGGAAATGGGAACCGACTGTGTGTATGGAAATGGGAACCGACTGTGTGTGTGTGTATATATATATATAATATGTATATATATTACATATACATGCACCAGTCGAAGACTTACCTTACCGGCGACCTGCAACGACAACCACAGTTGACCTGCGGCGAGAGAAGATCGGTGAATGCACCGGCGACTGAACAGTGCGTACCGGTGACTGCACAGACGACTGAACCATCGATTGAACAGTGCGTTTTCTCTTCTCTCTTGACCCACGACGCTCTTCTTCTCTCATCCTCTGCCCATGCTTAATTAAAGCCCTCAAATCTCATAAAATTCACAATAATCTCTGCTCTCCTCCATTATTCTTTTTTTTTTTTTTTCTAAAAAAAATGGCAGAAAAACCCTTTACGCATCGGCTTGTGTAACGGGATATCGGGCGATACACACCGATACTATACCATATCGGCCCGATACTATGAGAATACCTGTACACATGGTGTATCGCGTACAGTGACCTTCGAAATCCGATACGACTCGGCCGATACGTATCGTATCGGACGATATTTGAAACCCTGGGTGGAAGTTACTGAGCATAGTTAATATAGAAAAGAAAATTTTTTGTTAATCTTCACTGTTTTAAAAAATCAAAATCTTATATCTTCATTTTCAAGTGAGCATTTTCAAATAAAAATAAAAATCAAACCCTTCTAGTGAGCATTTTTTGGACTCTCCTCTTCATGCTTAAGCATGATTGTGAAGATTTATTGCTATGAGCTTCAAACAGTTGCTTTCCAAAGAAAAAGGAGTTCAAATGCTTGGCTAAGTACCATAGTTATTAAAGGCGCGCCCCACGTTCACGAGGGATGGCTCGGGCTATGGGCTTCACCTAGGGCCAAGCCAGGCGAGGTCTTCTAGGGGCAAAAAAGGCTTGCCTAGGCAATTTCCCAAGTGCAATGCTCTATCAAGCTGCGCCTAAGGGATTAAAACATTTCTAACCGTTAGATTAGATCACCCATATGATCTAAGCCATCAACTATTAAATAAAAAAAAATAAAAACAAATAAAAACAAATAAAAACATAAGGAAAAAGGGAAGTAGGAAACAAATAAAGCAAAGAAAATAAAAACATTAAGTTCTCAATTCTCTCTGCGTTGGTTATCTTTGTTTGTTTGTTTTTCCTTTTAGCTCTCTTATAAACTCAGGTTTTAAAGTAGAGAAGGTTGAACTTGCATTCTGTTGGACACTAGGACCGTATCATATTACATATATTAAACAAAATTGATCATCCATGACTCCATCAACTTGAGATAGAGTTAGAATTATAAAATTGGCCAAATTGAGCTAGAAAGTAGAAACAAAAATCAATTGAGCTTACAGGCCAAAAAATGAGAGTATTCAATTGTTTATGTGTAAATTATTATTATTATTATTTTTGGTTAGTTGCATTTAATCAAATATTTTAATATTAGTTTTATTAAAATGTTGGCCTCACTTTTCTCAAGCCATGTTTTTTTTTTTTTTGGCGCCTTGAGCCTAGGCCCTAGGAGTTCTTTGCGCCTTGCGCCTTAATAAATAATAACTATGCCAGGTACTGCCTTGGTGCATAATTCTCAGATGTGAAAACCACCTTGCACGACTTTAGTGACTATGTTACAACCTACTTCTGTATTTTCTGGAAAACTTTGGCATTTGATGGTCAGAAAGTAGAGTCAATAGGTTGTGCATATGTTGATTGCACATATGGGGGAGTCTAAAATAATGACAAGCAATATGAGTTGTTGACATAATGTTAGTGTTACCCTTTCAACAGTAATATAGTTTAGTTCGCTACTTTATTTTTTTAATGCATTTTTGGCATGCCTTTATTTTTTTGGTCCTCCATAATGTTATTCTGTTAAATATTGTTGTCTAGATGTTTTCTTATAGGAATGTCTTCCTCATTTATGGATCAGGTCAGAAAGCTGCTGGTTGACGATCCTGGAAACTCTGAATATGTCGACATGGAAAAGGAGCTTGAAGAGGTGATCCTTAACCATTTTATTCTCTTATTTTGATTTTTCTTTTAATCTTTCTTGGCCATATTTATTTAGCTCTTTTCATTTAATATCTTGAGTTCTTTACATGTTTGTTTAGTACAGTTACTATCTGATTATTTGATTTGAGAAAACAAGTTAACTTTTCTCAGGCATATGGGATCACAAAGGTGATTGTAGATGTTATTATCTGGATGTGTAGGTTGTCAATGCAATTTAGTCTCTTTTTTTTAGTTCTCTTCCTTCTTTCCTTTTAAGGAGTCATTATGTTGCTGAAACAATCAACATCAATTAATTCTTAATGGTTAAAAAAGTTCCCACGGAGGTTTGTTTTTATTTTTTATTGAAAAGGTGAGGATGGTTTTTTCTGTTAAATGAAGTTCAGACTCCAGAAGCAGAAATTTTATAAAGAACTTACAAAATTATTGGAGCTATATATAAAAATTGAAAACTTTATCAAGATGCCCATCACTTGTATCTTGGTTCATGTGCAGGTGTGCTATGTGTTGTGATGGCCAGTCTGCTTCTCTCTCTTCCTGATTTCAGATGTTCACACTGAGATTCTAAGTTCGAAATTCAACAATGATTTGGTCTTTATGATATATAATAGGATTTATTTATTTATACCTGGGTTGAATTTATGGGGATGCAGGTGATTGCTTTGACTGAAGAACTCTTGGAAACTGCAAAGCAAAGTGATATTTCTGGATTGGACATTGGGACAAGTCCTAATGCAACTTCAAGTTTCCACCAGTCTACTGGGACCTCTCAGCATGATATGGTAGATCTCTAATTAAAATTAAAATGTTTATTTCCAGTTTTCCCAACTCTAATTATAGTATCTTACAATGCTTTTAATGTATTTATTTATTTAATTTTACTTTTGTATTTATTTTTGCGTTTGTGTTGGATGAGTGTAATTCATATTCTCACGAAGGGAAATATTTAAACTTTGTAATGGGGAAATTTTTTAACTTGGCATGTTTTGGATTTAGTTTTTAAACAAAGATAAATACTTGTTTCTTATCAAAAAAAAAAAAAAAAAAATAAATAAATAAATAAATCTTTTTATTTTTATTCTCTAGATTCAACAGCTTTATTGAGGATGAATACCTTTTAAGGCGGAGAATTTTTATGCTGCATAATTGAATTTTGGGATAATATGTCATTTTTGTTGTTGTTGTGGAAATAAATACTGTTTTGTGTAATAGTACATTATGTGACATGGCGCCTTGTCTACGTGTAGCATATTTGCATATCTAAATTCCATGTTCATCATCACATGGCAGCATAGAAGTTCATCAGGGTGGTACTGTGGTAGTGCATTCACACTTAGCACTGAATCCTTTTGTTGCTTTATTTTTTTTTTATTGTGAATTTTTTTACCTAACACCGTTTCTTCAAAGCAATGGCATTGTAAGTTGTTGATTAAACTGATCTTATTATTGTGTATGTGTGTTGATGTCAGAACTCTCTCTCTCTCTCTCTCTCTCTCTCTCTCTCTCTATGCTCATATTATGTTTTTTTGCCCCCCCAATTAGGAACCAAAAATCATCTCCAACCATTCTGATACGTTTCCCGTTGGCACAAAAGTTCAAGCAGTTTGGAGCGATGATGGGGAATGGTATGTAAAAAAAAATAGAGATATCAAAACTTATCAAATTATCTTTATTATTTCTTTTTTTTTTTACCTTTTTTTCCCTTGTCTGTGTTTGATTAGTTGAATGTCCAGGTATGATGCAACAATTGAGGCACATACTCCAAATGGGTATTACGTTTCCTATGATGGATGGGGGAATAAGGAAGAGGTATATTTCTTTTGCCACACTATTGAGTCACTAAAGTTTGACTTGAGTCATTATTTATTATCAATGCATCCTCCTCTATCCTAGCTATACTTATCCAGGTTGGTGCATGAATCTATGCCTTTCTTTTAAAAAAAAATTTGGTCGATCTACTTTTTGGCTAAATTGTTTGTACAGCTTTTAGAATTGAGTTGACCATTTTACTTTTTTTTTTTTTTTTTAATAAGCAATTGAAAGATTCATTAATGGAAAACAGAGATACAAAGGATGTGAAGTCCTTCGCAAAGAGGGAAAAAAATTTAATCATCTAAAGTCATCATTACATGGTAAAAGCTTCCAACATAATCATGGAAAATAAATATGTCCTTTGGAAAACTCAAAACTCTGCTCTTAGTCATTATGTCAGCTTCCTCATTAGCCAGTTATGGAATTCAATTATACCCTACCCCTAAAGAAGAAGAGATTTGAAAAATCTCTCAAAGCAAATGAGCATAAGTCCAAGACCCTGAATCATGATGATTAGCCCATTTTACAATGATGCATGAATGACCCTTTATTATTACATTAGTCATTCTGCTGTTAGAGGCCTCTCTAAGACCTTTACCAAGAGTAAGGATTTTTTCTGTAATTACATTACCTGGTCTTGAAAAAGACAAGAATAACCTCCATGGCGGTCTTTAACATTTCCTTTGATGCCAACTTTACTTGGATTGGAATGAGAGCAACCATCGAAGTTAAGCTCTACTCTTCCCATTGGTGGGGGAGACTAATTAAGCACTATAGGGCAGACTCGATATCTATAGCAACAAACCGAATTCCAATATGCCATCATGCATAACAAAGGAATACTTTTTTTTTTTTTTGATAGGCAATAATAAATTTTATTGAAAGAAAAAGGAGGACAATCCCTACACAGAAAGTACAATAAAAAAGAAGAGATGAAAAACACAACTACCCATGCAAAGTCAACAACTAGGCACACACAGAAACCCAATTACCCATAATAATAAACAATGGAAAACCACTAAACTCTTTAGTAATTGAAGCCCAAAATGATCCTAAAAAGCGAACTCTCTCCCACAAACCATCCAAACAATCACATCTATTATAAAAATCCTCACATTTCTTTCCAACCAAATAACCCAAAGAATAGCAAGTACCACACATCTCCCTAACACCAAAGCACTTTTAGAAGACCCAAAAAAACAATACTCTATTTGCAGCATAGCAGAAATAGAAGCTGGAGGCCTGGAGCCACCCAACACACATCCAAAAGCTTAAACAACCTCGGCCCGCAGAACAAAAGCCTAAGGACAATGCAAAAATAGACGATCCAAGCTCTTTCCATCTCTCTAACACATAAAACACCATTAGGGTGCAAGAAACAAACTAGGATTCCTTTTTTGCTGCAATTCATTGGTATTGATCTTCTCATGGGTCACAAACCAAGCAAACACGTGAAGTTTAATGGGCACTTTAGCTTTCCAAATCAACTTACAAGGACCAAAATAAGGAACCAAAGGATCATTACATAGAACATCAAAAAACTAGTTACAAGAAAACATCCTAGAAGAATGAGCATTCCATTTCCTTTTATCTTGGACCAAAGGACAACAAAGGAACACCTTTAAACTCTTTTGTGACCAAAACTCATAAAGATTGTAGAAAAACAATTTTATCCCAAATTAGCTCTTCATCTTTGTCCTCATCTTCTATAGGAACACACCAATTCCAATTTTCCATAATACATAACAAAGGAATACCTTAAAATTATTTCATTATGGAAGCCGATTGTTATATCCCAAATTAGCTCCTATTCGTTATCCCTTTCTTTTAATATTCGAAAGTTTCTCTTCTACCAAATAACCAAAAGGACTGCTAAACAAACACAAGTCCGGAGCACCTTAGCTCCATCCCCTTTACCAAACCCACCGAAGCCAATTTCCAATATAGAAGTTAACTCAAATTTTCATTCCAAGGATATACTTGCTCCAAAAGGAATCCTTTATTTCTTACAGTTCATTTAGTAATTCCAACTAAAATTCGGCATGTATTTTTATCGCAAATGGAAATAAAAGGACCTTGCCCTTTACCACCAACACCATCATACTGCCAACACAATTCTATGGCACTTTTTTTTTTTGATTAGTAACAAATTTATTAATGAATTTAGAGGACAAGGAGTCCTACTTACAAGAAAGTAAACAAAAAGAAATAGAAGAAAACAACAAAGAGAAGAGAACCCCCAAGAAACCCTCAAGGATTACAAATTGAGACCCAATTACCCCTAAATGCCTAATATAGAACAAATGAACACCCTTAAACTCTATGGCACTAATACCACCACCACCACATACATTTCTATGCCTACACCATCACAGTACCTTCATCACCAGTTCACCACTTATAAATTTGTTAGCAAAAAGGTGTTAAATTCAGATTTGAGATTAGGCGGCCACTGCAATGCCACCTCTACTACCATCGTCATCTCTACCTTGACCACACAACCATCTTAACTGATGCCGCCTGGCTGCCAGCACTAGGAACACTACCATTCGGCATTGCCATTTTCCACTACCACCTTCACGATTTCATTGCCTTGCCTACTGGTTCAAATGAAATGTAGAATACTTTTAATACTCCATACCTTCCATTATTTCTAATATGGAGTCAAAAGATACTATTATAGTAGATAAGGAACTAAAGAAATGAAATTAGGTAGGGGAAGGACGCTAGTACTCTATTTACACAAGTTAATTGGATTAATGTGGATGACCTTTCCCAGAGCAGTTTAAGTTTCTAGACTTATTCCTTACCCCTTTTTACACTTTACAAGTTCTATGTTTTTGCCTGCAAATTGATATTTATATATCCCATTTTGAATGAAATATTGGAAGTTTAATATGTCGCTGAGATTGCTAATTTCAGGTGGATCCTGCCAATGTAAGGCCAATTCAAGAAGGGGTTGTTGATGCTTTGCTGGAAGCTGAAAGGGAAGCTGAAGCTACAAAACTAGCTATCAAACGAAAGATTGCACAAGCTGCTGTTGTTGACTTCCAATCACGAAGTTTACCAGCAAAGCTTCGTATAGAACCTGATGATCCTGAAGATGTGGTGAGTAGTGTGTTTAAAGACAGTTTTTAACCATTAATAGGGGAGAGTGGTGTCAATACATGGGATGTAGTATCTTTTCCCACTTTGAAATCTTTCGCTGTTTGCTGGCGATTTATAAGCTTTAATAATCTTCCCTCCACTAGTTTAAGGGACTGTCTGAAACGTTTGGTGGGCCAAGCACATTTTCTGTCCAAATCTCAAAAACCTTGTTCGGTGAATACAGGGTGCACTGCATCATAATTTTTCTCCAAACTGTTGTAAAAATATCAGAGCTGCATGTTGTTCCTGGATGGATTTTCTGACATGATTTCGATTAGCTGGCCTGGTTTTGCAGTTTCCCAAATAGGAACCCGATTTCTAGGCAACAGGATAAAAGGCCATTTGTTTTTTTTTATTTAATTAACCCCTTTTAAAAACCAACCCCTTTTTTCTTTTGGTTCATATGTTTCTCTTCAATCATTCTCCAGTAGGTCACCTTACACATTTTTCTAGTTATGTTCCACCATGTCAATTTGATGGGTTCACACAATTTATCTCAATCTCATATTCCTGCCACATTGCAAGTTGTTTCTATCCTGGGTTCATGAGTGATGATGATCTGATGTGCTTGCTAACCATCACATCCACAGAAAGCTGCAAAGCGCAAGAAGATACATTCTTTTAAGTCAAAGATGCGGTTGGAGCAACTTGAAGTGACACAGAATAAGCGGCAAAATGCTTGGCAGCAGTTCCAGACAACCAAAGGCAAGACTAAGAAGGTACGTTCAGCACTATTCTCGCACTTGCAACATGCACCAGTTGGTCTTCCATGAAACCAAGGCATTTCTTTGTCGGTAAACACAGATACACACATTCATAAAATAGCAAACATCTATTTTCCTTAAAGTTTCTCCTTATCATGGGTTGGAAGACTAATTTTGGAGGATCAGCACAGTATACAATTACCTTTCATATTATATTCAGTTTATATGATTATTTTGTTTCTGTGATCACTTGTTTACGAGCTCAGATTGGTTTCTTTTCGGGGCGCAAACGAGAGAGCATCTTTAAGTCTCCCGAGGATCCAAATGGTAAGGTTGGCGTTACTGGAAGTGGAAAGGGTTTGACAGATTTTCAGAAGAGGGAAAAGCACTTGCATCTCAAGGGAGGAAGCGTTGAGACTGATGATTAGGTTATTGAGTTCCCATCATTTTCTTTCTTCTCTGTATGTTAGATTGTGTCTGCTTCTTCAGTCTTGCTCATGGCAGACACAGAATCTGAAGTCTCTTGTTAACGTAAAGTGCATGTTTTCCCATGCAAGGATTTACTAGATTTAGGAAGTGGGTGTTTGAATCCAAAATGAACAGTTGATGTCAAAGGTTCTTGTATCTGTGTAAGTAATTTTTGTCGCCTTTTCTTTTTGTATCTCGTTATTTATTCTCATCTTTCCAGTTGGCCAGTTTATGAGTGCATTGATTAGTTTGATGTGGCCTGAACTGAAGGATTTTTTTCCTTTGAGAGAAGAAACTTGAAGTCATGTATCAAGTTTGCATGAAAATACAAAGTATGGAGCACTCCCTGTAACATTTTTATAATGGAGTTTTCATTCATTTATATCCTAGCTCTCATGCAAGTATTGGAGATACTTCCCAAGTGGTAGAATTCTGGGCTTCTGTTTGATTCTTGATGCTACAGCAAGAGGATCTTCTAGATTACTTTCGTGTACCGACCGGTTTCTTGAAAGCCAGAGATGAAGATTAAGGCTGTCTTTGATGTACTTTGGGAGATTTGTATTTGGGTTTGTATTAATTGTGCAATGTGAGGGACCTTTAAATTGTCAGATGGGGTTATCAGGTATACCCTCCTATATATATATGCAGTGTGTAGGAGTGGATTTGGTTAGTAAAGGTTTTTGGAAGTTGTCATGCTCGTGTGGTTAATAGCATTTGTCGAGAGTGAGGAGTTCCTCCTTGTACGGTAAGGAATCGACCATGTATGAGGCTTCAAAGGGGTCCTGTTGGGAGCCATTTATCTGGCCAGACACGGAGAGAGAGAGAGAGAGAGAGATTTGACATTGCCTTTCTTCCAGAGAAGATGAGGAGTGAGGTTATCCTTTCTGAGCATGCGAAATGGCTTTTTCATGAATGGGAATTTATACTTCAGTTGGAGTTGAGCTTCTAAGAAATGATTACAAATGTACAACCAAAGTAATTGGCTTTTAGTTGGGAGCCTAAGTGACTAGATTTTTCTTTTTTTTTTCCGAAACGATATACATCAATGGAGTTAATGGTTAGTTGTTGGGAGCGGAGCAACAAATTGGCCAAGAATCTCATCCATAAGGATTGGATCATGGGACCTCATCCCTTAAATGGAGAGAAGTGAACAATTGAGCCGAAGCTCATGTTCTCCAGAGACATAATTGACTCTTGCCAAATTGTCGAGACCAAATGCATGGGTTAGTAAAGCAAGATTTTGGCCGGTCTTCGGCTTTTAGGATTTTTATAGAGAGATTTTTAATCTAGAGGCATTTTTGTCTAATAAATGCCAAAAGAACTTTTGATTTGAAAGTTTTTTAAGGATGAATTTCTATACATTGGACCTCTTGGCAAATTAGGAAACTTCAATGTTTGATCTTCACAATTAGCATATCCTAGGTATGATGACCATGGTGTGCCCAATCCACCAAAATGATCATTAATCAGGTCATTGATACTCAACTAATGAAACTCAAATCTTTTTGGCTACCTACACTAATTTGGATTCAATACCAAATTATATATATATATATATATATATATATATATATATATATATATATATATATATAGATATATATATACAAGCGCTTCTCTAGGAAGCCCATTTTGAAGAAGCTATCAAGAGATCGATGCTTTTGAAAATGGCATTTGCAGGAAGCTAGCTAGAAGGTTGCTTTGAGTATATGAAAAGTGCGGACATCTTTGTACGTATATTTAATTAGCCAACAATTTATTGATGGAAATGAGAGCGTAACGAACAATATATGGCACCGTTATTTATTTTTCATAAGTTCTTATTTACTTTTTTAAAATTTTTCTATGAAATTATATATTGCAAATTTTTAAAAAAGCAAATAAGTACTTATAAAAAAAAAAAATCCAAGCAGTGCCTATAATATCGCAAGCTAAGAATACCCCAAGAGGGACCATTTTTGCTTTTTGCTATCTAATTAATGATATCATTTCTCCTGTACCTGAGGAGTGAGAGATAACAGTGGATATATGCAAACTTATATTCACAATTAAGTTTATGTGTGGAACATGCAGTGAACTACTTCTAGAGTGTTTAGCAATTACATATATAATAAAGTTAGAAGATTAATCATGCCCTACCATAATTAGTGTTGGAAAATTGAGGGACAGCTTGTAATTCATAGCTAGAGCACAGTCATGATGCAGATGATGATATATATATATATATATATATATATATATATATATATAAAGAAGCGATCCTGTCAGGACATCCTTACGCTCGTTATCGTAAGGACGTCCATTCTGGAAGCCATAGGAATGATATTCTGAAAAATCGACCATTGGATTAGATAATCTTCTTATGAATGTCATGTCTACCAAAAATTACAGTGTTCCGATAATCGGTTTTCAAAATAAAGTCCGTAAAACGCTTTGACAATATTTACCGTTGGATGCTGTCAAAGTTGTTTAAATGACTGTATTTTAAAAACCAACCATTGGATCGCTGTGATTTTTGGCAGACATCACATACATATAAACATTCTCTAATCCAACGGTCGATTTTTCAAAAAAAAAAATCTTCCAGTGAAGACATATATATATATATATATATATATATATATATATATATATATACATTTTTTCAGTATATACATACCACCTATAGTTGGCGAAATGAGAGCATGTTGACAAAGAGAGGTTGGTCATGAACAACTAAGAACAATGAATGCACTACCAGTAATTAAGGAGCTGTATATTGCAAGTTGAAAGCTCCACAAAGGGTGGCTAGAAAAAATAAAAAGAGGTTTGAGGCCAGTAATAAAAGACTTGACTTGCACAGTTTAATAGAAGATATACAAACGTGGCGGCCTCGACGTCCAACATGCTGGCATTGTGTTTTCTTTCCAGTCTAATAACCTACCTACCATTAATCGAGGTGGGATTCATCCTTTGATATGAGCTAGACCCACCTAAATGTAAAGAGAGAGATTGGATTGGACGAAGACTGGAAACTTTATAAGCTAGCTAGCCAGAGAAGTTCCTTGGCCTATCTCTATATTTCTTATATATACACTTGATTATATTGTTATATATTAGTTGTCGTGAATGATTGATGGTACGATTCTCTTTAAGGAAATCTAATTAGATAATAGTTAATTGAGTGAGTCCCATTTAAAAGGGAACGGATCGAGATGCAAGATCTTGGTTAATTCGGCTTGAATGATAGAGGTAGCTATAGCTAGCTATGCACAATTCATTAATTTGCTGTATATGGTCACGTCTTTTTCTTTTGTCCTCTTTAGATTTTCTAGATTACATTATGGGAATCCTAGTGGCCAGTGCGAGTTATAATAAAATCCATGACCAAAAAGATAGATGGAGCTTCCATGCCATGAAAAGGTAAGTGGGGAACCATGCCAGTCTTTTAGCCAACAATTTGATGGAGATGGAGCCAGTGGTGTTAGGAAGATAGAAATGCGTGAAGCATCTTGCAGGTAGGGGCCGGGCCGGGCTAACTCCAGCATCAAAACATGTTTGAGACATGTTTCTTTGTAGAAAGGTAAGTGATTGGCATAAAAACAACATGGGAGCTAGCAACTTCTCTAGTAGATTTCTAATGGGTCATATATCTCTCTCTCTCTCTCTCACACACAACAATTACTTTTTCTTCTTGACTTTATTGATAGAGCCTTCATTATGTTTCAAATACATGCATCGCATCACAGTAGTAAGATTTTCCCTAATCAAAGGATCCTTTTCTTCAAGCAAGAAAGCACTAGCTAGCCCACCACTTACATATTCCTTTTTGTCATTCAAAAGAATGTGATGAGGTCTTCCTCCATAATCAAGGAGTGACATTAAAAATGCATAAAAGGAGAAAAGTAGGGAGAATGCATTGAATCCTGTAAATTGGATAAGGCCTAAATTCCTCAAAGATCCTTGGGACCCAACTCAAAAGTCCTTGGGACCCTTTGTAAATTGTGTCTTCTTCTTCTCCATTAAGCATGAATATATCTTGAACAATATTATTACAAGAATTATTTTGGGTCCGGTACCAAATTTGCTTAATTAATGCAGTAATTGTGTCGAGTTTATTGGAAATTAATTAAGACCAAGACCGTGCTAACCTTGATGAAAAAGGATAGAAGAAAGTACATGAAGTTATCAGCCTACAAGGTGCCATTATGGCATTCTTAATTCTATATATTTCTGTACAAAAATGATCATCCTAAGAGTAGCCATTATGGCCTTATGGCTTTCTTTCTCACATTACTTTATTTTTAACACCAAACTATTGAGAATGAGCTAGAAGAACACATTCGTTTGGAGACATGTAAGGTCATTTTAAGGTCTATTGTTATGGGCAATATTTTTCGAAGAATTGAAACTATAGTGGTTGAAGTCCTCCCCATGATCAGTATCATGCTGTTGTGTGACCGATAGAGACGGGTTGTAACCATACCAATTAGACCAAAAGAGATAGTTGATGAAGTTAATGAGGCTAAGAGCTGCAAGCAACCAATAGAAAAGATCAAGTCTATCTTTGTTGAGATCATTGTCACTGAGCCACCCACCATTGGAAGAAGAACTTGAGGTGATCTTATTCACAAGAGAAACCAATAAGGAGCTTAAATAGAACCCAAATGAGTATGAGCAATACGTCATCGCTGTTAAAAATGACTGCATCCCTTTTAAGGACTGTTTGTAGAAGAACTCAATGAGACCCACTGCAGTGAACATTTCAGATAGTCCAAAGATTAAAAACTGTGGGGTGATCCAAAAAATCGATAATGTTTCGTTCGAATTCACAGCCGAATTCCTTCTCTTGTTCTCCATAAGGGCAGCAGAAACCATGGAAAATGTGGCAACAAAAAGACCGAAGCCTATACGTTGTAAAGGGGAGATTCCAGATTCATGACCAGTAATTTTTCTAGCAAAAGGGACAAATAATTTGTCATAGAGAGGGACTACAAAGATAAGCATAATGTAAGGGATGGCTTGAAGTGAAGCTGGAGGGATATGGAAGTTTTTGGTGAGTTGGGTGTTCATTGCACTTCCTTGTTGGACTGAAAATGTTTGCAGCTGAGCTAGAATGGTGTTGAAAACAATGGTGCAGGCGAAAATCGGGATGACTGATATCAGTATCTTCACTTGCTCAACTTGAGTCACAGTGCACAGTCTCCATGGACTCTCCTTTGTATTTGCCCCTTCTTGGATTTTGATGCAGGCCTTGTCCAAGAACCTGAAATTTGCTTGCAGTCATTAGGATCAATAAGGAGATGTCTGGCCTTTCTTTCATAAAATTAACGATAATATCAACTAGCTTTAAAGAACTTAGTACACATACCATAATTAAACTTGGAGTGCATCAAGCATGATAGCTGTCATTGCAAAAAGTAATGACAGTCCATCTTCACCGACTAAAAATAATAATTGAGTCTAAAATAATAGTGGGCCTACACTATTGTGGATAGTAGATATGATGTTTGTCATTACAAAAAGTAACGTCAGACTCTCGATCACCTTCTCTTTTCCTTAAGGTTAACTAGGCATAAAAAACTAAGGGATGCTTTCTATATCTTTCTAACAATAACATTGAAAAGGCATACTGTACGAATTTGTCAAAAAAAAAAAAAAAAAAATCATGGAATTCATGCCTGCACCAAAACTTTGGATCTTTTGAGAAATAAAAAAAGGGAGATTGAAAAGGGAAAATAACAAATGAAAAATGATGTAATAGGCCAAAAGAATTTGATTAATTGAATGCCACATGGTGAACATGTGAGAAGATGACAGATTAAACAGGAAGACATAGGGTGTATGTGGAGAAGTTATATATAATTTTCAAATTTACCTAAACTTTTCAGTGTGGAGTAGATTGCTGCCTTCAGAAGAGGTGACAACATTGCTATTCACCACATTGTTTTGGCTTCCATGAAGCATCTGTGGATTAGATGGAGAAACTTGCTTTCTCTTTGATATTGCAGCCACAAAAACCTGAAAAGGGAGTGTAAAAAAAAAATGTAAAATGGGAAGAAGGGGAAAATCCAAATAGTTTAATTACTACAGAGCTGAAAGGTCCAGCTGTTATAATTAAAATTCTATTACAACAAGAGACTCTGTAATTCCACTTTTTCTTAGACCATGTGAATCAGCAGACAGCACTTGTATTCTCATCTCCACATTGGCTTATGTTATTCAACAACCAGGTTCTAATTTTTTATATACAACACAAGCAAACAAGATTGCATACATAATCAGCAGAACCAAACAGTTTAACCTCCTAAAGAATAAAAAAATTCATAAAAATCATCAAAACTACAAATTCTGTTTTGACATTAAAATAATTCAAAACAATCCATTCCAGCTGGGTCATAATCAAACAATCAAATTAATAAGATGCTCTCAAACATAAGAAATAATATTTAAAAGGAAATTAATTTATCATATTCATAATAAATTTGGTATTATTTTAATGTGAAGATTTGTATTTTTTGGTGTTTTTTTATGAATTTTTTATTGTGATTTAATTTCCCTTTAAGATATGGTATTCATTTTTTTTTTCTTTTAGTTCATAACAAGTGAGACTACTTCCATTCTTTCTTTCTTTTTGTAGCGATACTTGTATATATGTAACAATACTTTGTAGCGTTGCATAATATTATTCATTAATTACAATAACCAATATCTTCTGCCCATCTCACTGTTACATGTTACTTTATTTTACGAACATAATAAATTTCCTATTCACTATTATTTTGGATATTAGTCAAAAGGAGAACATGCTGTGTCATGTTAGTCTAACTTTGTGACAATAACAGGTATAATAAATCTAAAAAAAGTTGAGCTTTCATTTGCTTTGGACTTAAAGGATAAAAACAAGTGTCATCATCATAGTGGGTGAATGAATTCGGTAATAATATGTGGCAGATAATGTAAGTGTTTTTTTGTTTTTGTTTTTTCTAATTTATGAATACATATAATTAACAAATTGAAAAACAAAATGTGATTAAAAAGGGGGTTAGTTAGAATATAATTACCTGAGCAATAGGAGTGAGGATGCTTCCTTGAGGGGGTTTGTTCCTATAAAAAAGTGTACCAGAAACCAGGCTGATCAATCCCATTGTCATGGCAGCTGCCGATACGCCGAAGCCGACATCCATCCCAGAATGAGTTTGGACCCAAACAAGAAGTGTCAAGGCAACAAGTTCCCCCACGGAGAATGCAAAATATGCAGCATTAAAGTAAGTGGAGAGCTTCTTGGATTGCTTGGGGTTATCTTTGTTGAACTGGTCAGCCCCATGGGAGATCATGTTGGGTTTTACACACCCACTCCCTAGTGCAACTAAGTAAAGTGCCACAAAGAATATCAAAGCCTTGAACCCTTTTGCTTCTATGCAGGGATCTCCAATACTAGATGCCATGTTGCACTTTGGTGGCTTTAGCTGGGGAATATGGGCTTGGACTGACAGTAATATAAAACCCTGCATGTAAATCCAACACCAAATTAAATACCATGTATTACTCTCTCTCTCTCTCATGTTATTTTTTTAATATGATTTTAAAATATAAGTTTTTATTCATATACATAGCCAGAGGCCATGTTTGTGGTTAGGCTATATACATACACACACGTACTCGAGTATCGATCCTCGATTTGATTGGATTGTAATGTACTTTAATGCTAAGATCATGTCACATCATCTAAATATAACTTTTGTTTATCAGTTTAGATGATGTGTCACGTATACAAGCAAACCCAAATGCCAAAAAAAAAAAAAATTGCAAGCAGAAAATTTAGACTCATATATACACACAAATGTGCTATGAACATACACATGTGTACATTAACTAAGTTATAGACACTTTTATTGCCAGTTGAGATGCTAGAGAGAGAGAGAGACAGAAAGTGCAGGAAAGAAGATAATGGGATTAGAGCTGGAAAAAAGACTTACAGAAAGTTCAACAAAACCAAAGATGAGCATGCTCCAGAAACTGCCAAGATAAGAGTCTGAGAGATAGCCACCAAAGAGGGAGAGGAGGAAGAGAGTTCCTATGAAGTTTGTGACTATGTTTGCAGACTTGGACAAAGAGAAGTGCATCTCATTTATCACATACGTTATCAGGTTGTTCCCAACAGCAGCAATTGCCATTATCTCGAATCCTTGCAGCCCTGAAATTTTTATTACACACAACACAAAACCAACTAAGTAATAATGACCAAACTCTAAAACCCAAAAATATTTTTCTTCTGTGAAATGGAATATACAAAATTCTAACTCTACCGCTTTCGTTCTCATATATATATATATATATATATATATATATATATATATATATATATA
>JAESVK010000164.1:2134095-2149096 GCA_017140935.1 Hamamelis virginiana
CTATATATATATATATATATATATATATATATATATATATATATAGAGTCTCGATTTAGTAAGCATATGCTAACTTTCGCAAAAGGCAACATGAAACTAATAGGGAATTGTGGGATGCATATTTTGAAAAACCGACCGTTAGATTAGATACCATTATTATAAATGTCACGCATACCAAAAGTCATAGTGATCCGATGTAGGCATCTCAAAATACAGATTGAAAAATTCTGACCTCTAAAAACTATAACAGTTTTTCTCAGTGATATATCTGAGAAACCGATCGTTGGATCACTGTGATTTTTGACAAGCCTGACATATATATGCATAGTATCTAATTCAATAGTCAGTTTTTCAAAATTTGCATCTCACAATCACCTATGAGTTTCGTACTGACTTTCGCGAAAGTCGGCATGTGCTGATAGGATCATTTCTGTATACGCGCACGCGCGTGTGTGTAGTAAAATGATTAAGTAAGGGATACCTTACTTTATTAAAATCAACTAATTAATGCCCATTGACTGTTAGATCTCGGACACGGTATGAGATCTTACAGTCATAGAACATTAACTGATTTTAATAAAGGTATAGCTGATAGGAACTTTACTCATATATATATATATATATATATATTGTAGGCATACCCACAATTGCACTAATGAATATTTTAGGTCTTCTAAGACTTGTAATTTGTGTCATCGTTATAAAAAATGCTAGAATAAAGCAAGATTTACGTGCAGCATGCTGAGAGATTAACCTACTGTTAATAATGGAGTCCACGCCTCCAATCACCATTCTTCAAATTTGTACGCTTCAATATTTTTTTATCCAGTTGCTTACTTTTGGGGACTGCTGAAGTTGGAGATTTGCTGCAACATACTACTTTATATTGTTCTTTTCAATTTCGTAATCGATTATAATTAGCTTTATGCTTCAATATTCATTGGCTTTTCCCAATATATATATATATATATATATATATTCACTGCTTTAATTAGGTCAAGGGCATTTTCATTTATGGCCTTTTTTGTGAGGTAAGTTCCACACGTTTGTCTGTGTATTTTGAAATAGATTCTATTTTTGTTATATCATAGATTCTATGTTTTTTCACATACCACTCAAAGCATGACACATCATTCTGGTTTTTAATTTCGGGTTAAAGTTTCTGGTTGTATAGTATTTTTCATAGGAAAATGGTTTTACGCCCATACTAACTTTCGCGAAAGTCAATATGAACTTCATATGTAAGTTTCGAATGTGTATTTTGAAAAAATGACCATTGAATTTGATATTTTTTTTATGGATGTCACGTATAACAAAAATCACAGTGATTCGATGTTAGCTTCTCAAAATACAGATTCTGCAAAATTCTGACCTCTACAAACTGTCAGAGCTTTTTTTTAGCGATATATATAAGAAACCTACCGTTAGATCATTGTGATTTTTTGTATGCATGACATACATATGTATAATATCTAATCTAACAGTTCATTTTTCAAAATATGCATAAACAATTAAGAGTCCTTTTTAGGATTTTTATATCCAACTCATCCCTCCCAATACCTCGTTTTGGAGGTACGGAAAAGCCCTAGTCTTTTTATTAAAATGTAGTTAAAGAATGATCGGGTCATATTTGAGGTAAGAATAATGAATGGCACCCTCTTCAATATTCATGATTCAAATTGAATTGTATTGTCTTGAGAATTCTAGAATTTTCTTTTATGGGTTTGTTTCCACCAATATCTCTGGCTACCATCAAGAAGCACCAACAGATTACTTTTACTATGTCTATGTAATGCCACTCATGGATTATGCTTTTGTTTTATTTATTTATAAATTGTTTTTCATTGCATCAAATTAGTGGAGCCTATTCTAAGAAAATCACCAAAAGTGTGGTGGGTAGGAAGTCATGAAAGGGAAAAGAGACCCCGGAAACATTATTATAAATCACAAAGCATTTTGACTTTGTAACTTCATTAGAAAATGCAAATGTCAAAAGCCATTTTTTGTTATGAGCTGCCTTGGTATTGGCCGTAGATAAGAGAAATCACAAGCAAGAAATTTCAATTGCCATCTAAAGTTGAATATCCAAAGGGGATTGTAGCCCTTGGGAAGATAATGACATTTTCTAACACAATTGAAAGAAATATATATATATACATCAAATGCCGACAGGAACAACAAATGATAGAACTAAAATGACGGTAAAAGAATGGTAGACATCAATTCGAGCACGAAATATAGTGGATGTGGCATTTGTTAAAATGGGCAAATGAGCAGTAGTGGTGGTGGCGGTGGTCGTTTTCATCATTTATTAGGTTTCATCAAAATTATATAATATAATAGCAAAGAGATTAGGTTCTTTTTTCTTTTTCTTTTTTTTCTTTTTTTTTTTTTCGGGTTTTCAAATTTTCACTTCTAAGAAATAATAGGAATGTTGGAGAAAGGAATTAAGTGACTTCATTAGCTCCACTAACTAAATCAGATTCAGTCTAATAAAATAAGTTTTAACCATCTAATTTATATTTTTGCTCCTCAAAATAATTTTATAATGTGGGATGGTGATGCAAGTTTTGATTTTATATTTTTTTTAACTCAAAGGAAGTTCTCTTTCAATAAAATAAAATAATGCATGCTAGAGAGAGAGAGAGAGAGAGAGAGAGAGAGAGAGAGAGAGAGAGAGAATATTTTAATATAATCTCAACTGATGTGGACAGTAGTAGAATCTTCAAAATGGCAAATTGTTGCCAAGTAGGACAAAGAATGTTATTGGCTTTCTTTACACTCCAAAGAAGGTGGCACTAATATGGTCCTCTCCCTCCAATTGCCTCCTCCACATACTTGACTTTCACATCTTTACTCAATTCAACTGTCCAAATCACCTTCATTTCTTATTATTATTACTCTCTCTCACTAAGGCTTTGCCAATTACTACCTCTTGCAAGAAAAAGAGAACTTCATGGCATGACATTTTCATAGAGAAAAACATGGTTCATTATAATATTCTCAAAGATTGTGTACCTTTTATTTTATGGCAAGCCATGATGTGAGGTGAGAGACCACCTTTGGTGGCTCATGAACTTTGTCTTCTAATGCTTTCTTTCTCCATCAGATTTGCTAAACATTGATGAGCACTTGTGAATAATTATAGTGAGGGCAAAAAATTTCTTATCCAAATGTCAGTATAAAAATATCCGATCTGAATTATCGATCTGCATTTTCATTGAATGGATCTGAATTATCGATCTATACTTTCATTGAATGGCCCTTATATTTAGTGGCGTCGGACGCACACAACACAAAATCTACAGCCCAAATGAACGGCCGCATAAAAATTAAAAATAAAAATAAAAATAAAAAGTAGTGTATAGTTAGTAATCATAATTTTTAAAACAGTGGTGAAGATTTAGTGCAGTAACTCAATATTCTACATGAAATTGACCTTTTTTTTCTCCCTTTCTACATCTTTCTGCCAACTAACTCCTCTTTTTCAGCTTATTTGCTTAAATTGTATGTCTCACTCAACAAATCTATTGGCCAAAATCCAAATTGATGCATTTATGAATCCTTGAGAAATGGGTAGTGATATGAAAAGATGATGCTTATACAAAAACATAGAAACTTGGCTTTTAAACTGTCTTTAACCCTTTTGGATTCATGTGGACTAAAATCACTTTTAGAGCTCAAAATTGATTTTTAAAATTGATTTTAAGCATGTTTAAAGTATAAAAATAATAATATATTATAGGTTTCAAAATTGATTTTGGCCAAAACTAACCCCAACTTTTATCATAATCACTTCTAATATAAAAATTCTGATACGTGAAAAAATGACTTACATGTAACTTTAAAGAGAGATGTAAACAAATTATAGTTCCCCAAAACTAATTTTTGGCAAAACTAATCCAAACAGGGCCTTGATTTGTCGCACATCTTTGCCTCCTTGTGTGTTTGGACAAAGGAAAACCTAATGGCTTTTAATTCCACTAGTGCTTCCTTCTGTTTTATTTGATTGCTTACATGGCATTTTCCTTGATTTGTGTTTTTGGTTTTGGTTTCTATTTTGTAATTTCTTTTGGGTCAACGAATAAGTCCCATAGTTTTGAATTGATGTGCAATATATGAAAGTCCTGCTTATAACCCTCATTACTTCAAACTTTTAAAGATTGTAGCAAATCTTGTAAGTCACATTGACAATGGAAATCTCATCTCAACACACCAATTTCTTAACAAGAAGCCTTTCAAAAAGGCAAAAACAAGACATTTAAAAGACTGCAAGTGCGGTCCACACAAGTTCAACATTCTCATAGGATTTGCTTAGAATTTTGCAAAATTAGTGAGCGGTTGCTAATTAGGACTTCAATTTCATGAGTGTGGACTCCTATTGAAATCCCACAAACACTTGCCTTTCCATATTAAGTCTTCACTCAAGCACTGACAAAACCACCCATATTTGCCTCACTTAATTTGGGATTACAGCATTTCAGCATCAAATTTTCTTAGTCACTAGAGGTCATTATGATCACATGAAAGAAATTTATGAAAAAGAAATGTACAGAGATGCTGAAACTCACAAAAAAAGTTTATGACTATGTATGCACAACTTAAGAAAAAGAAATCAACCACAATGTCTCACTTAATTTGGGATGGCTACCCTTCCTTTTTCCCAAACCACAATCTCTCTCTCTCTCTCTCTCTCTCTCATCAGGATCACGGAATGAGAAATTCTAAATATGCCCTGAATTCAGTTTTCAATAGATTTCAAACAAACTCTTAAATAATAGCGCTTGGAAAGTCTTGAATGAATTCACCTAAACGAGCAAATGTGCTTTCATCTTATTCTCCAAAGTACGGAAATTCCAACCCAATTTATAGCAACAACGTGTGCCCTAAGTCATGAAGATAACAAGCTTGGTTTTCTGTGACAGTTCTTGCATAAAATGGAAAATCAACAATAACAGGGAAAAGCAGATCTTTTAAACTCTTTTTCAAGTTAATCAAACCAAAGTAGCGAATCAGTTCATTAATTGCTGAATAGAATAGCAGGATTTTAAGTATTATGCCAAGGTTTACATCATAGTACAATTCAAGCCCTAGAAATGACTGGGATGTGAAATATACATTTTCGGAGATTCATCTGGGAAACAAAATGACATACACTGGGGTGATCAGGAGTGGCAGAATAATTTCAAGAGAGGGTTCGCTTGTTGAAAGACTCCACCGTTAAGTTGGCAGTGAAAGCTGGAATTGAATGCAACTTCCGGATGAATATCTCTACCTGCAAAATGCAGGCTCAAAAAAAAAAAGGTGAATTAGTCATTGTATTTTGGATTGTGTCTTAGCCAGTAAAAGTGTAGATAGCTGTGTAAATAAATAAATAAAACAGCAACAAACTGGCATTTCCAATTGTAAATCAATACGATCAAAAGTTTTAATGGCTTTAGGAAAAACCTATTTTAAGTAGAGTAGTTCTACCCACCAACAACTGATGTCCCAGATACTTGTGGACACAATCACACAGCACTTCAAAAAAGGAATTCCCCACTTAATCCATCCTGTCCCCATCTAAAATCTCCATTTTAATTGCAAAACCCTCACCCATTGGCAAGGAATAAGAGCAACATTTCCATCATGATCTCCAAAACTACCACCAATGCCAAAATGTAACTGATATGTAATGATTAATTGGAAGGTTTAAAATGTCTTCTAGGGATCCAAGGCACATGCCATGTAACTTTTTTTGCTTTTAAGAAATATAAAAATATTCATAATGGACTTAAATCTTACATGAGTAGAGCTAAATATACAGCCACTTATACTATATTTTTAATACCTAGCATGATAAATCCTCCACATTCGTGCATTTAAAAATGTAGTATAAGTGGTAGTATATTTAGCATTTTCCATCTCATATTCATCAGATCGAGATCAACTTGGAAATGGCTTATGAGAAATTGCCATTTACATCAAA
The DNA here is from genome assembly GCA_017140935.1 of Hamamelis virginiana. NCBI lineage: Eukaryota > Viridiplantae > Streptophyta > Magnoliopsida > Saxifragales > Hamamelidaceae > Hamamelis > Hamamelis virginiana. The sequence goes on from JAESVK010000164.1 coordinate 2,140,064, forward strand.
GCTTTGCCTATCTAATTGAGAAAATCTTATGAGATAAATGTATAATCGTGTCATACTGATTGTTCCATTTTAAACCTTCCCATATTAACTCCAAGGGGAGGGAAATTCAAGATGGATGTGATTCCCTTTTACAACAATGTCTCCCCATTTCTCAATTTATACCCTTTCCTCCTCTCTTCTTTTTTTTTTTTTTTTTTTGAAAAATGAAATTAGAACTTTAATTGCCTTTCCCTTCAATGACACAAAGGAAAGCAAAATTTTTCAAAACCAGACTTATAGGGTAATAATTCATATTCAATCTCTCATGAAAATGTTTCCTTTTAAACTACAGTAGAAAAACTTTCGTGGCCAAAATTCTCAGTACAAATAATTGCTATTACTATCAAGTTTTCATTGGTGAAAACTTTTAACTGACATTGTCCAATCAGGCTGGCTCAGGCAGGTCTGAAGAAGATGAGTGACCTAACCAGTTAGAAGCATACAGGCATAAATATATTGAAACTATCGCAAAAATTATGCCCCATACCTGATGGGATACCTCAGACTGCAAGGTGTAATCATTTGCCTATTAAATAAAAGAATAAAATTAGTTTACAATTCCCATTGAATTTGAATTTTTTAAAGTAAAATAATAAAGGAGAATTTGAGTATCCTGCAGAAATGTAATTTGCACCGTTTTCTTTTCCTTGGCATTTGAAGCTACAAATCTATATTTTTAGAAGACATTCATAATTCTTAAAAATGAACCTATACATGATAAAGAATACTCTCAGTTCAAACGCTGTTTAACAGAAAATGGATAAATTCCAAATGCTATCTAAAATTCATTTCTGCAGAATGTTCAAACACCCTCAACTATTTGACCAGAATTCAACAAGTCCCTCTTACCACAATGTTTGTATTCCCTGATTCATACTCAAACTCAAGTTTCTCATCATCACTTTGAGCATAAATAGATTGGAGGGTAAACCGTGTTACTGGAATTCCATTGGAACGCTGGTGCTCATCCATTACAATCTGCCAGAAATTTTAACCCTAATGAAAAACATAAACAAATATGATATATATATATATATATATATAATAACAAGCTGGATCATTGACGAAAAAATGCATAAAAAAAAAAAAAAAAAGGTCCACTAGAAAGAAATACTATCAGTATACATAAATTTGTATTTGTATTTGTATTAAAGAACAACCCATAGAACATTTATTCTTTGTGAATATGAAGAGAGAGAGTGCAATACCCTGTATAGAGAAAACTGACACTGATGACAATATCAAAGTTTCAGGAAATTTGTAATCGTACAAAGGTATCAAAATCTGATCAACAACTCTTGTATAAATTTTAACTCAGTACTACTAAAAATAATCTAAAATGAGGAGTATATATTCCTTCTCTCAGATTAAAGAAACTTGTTAAATAGGAAAAAAGAAAAATAAGAATTCAGGAAGACACACAAGAAACGACAACATAAATTAGACACTTGCATCAAGCAGTCAGCTACACCATTGGTCCTTCCAATAGAATGCTAACTCAAAACAAGTAAAAACATCAAAATTTCCAACAAAGGTATTGAACTCTGATATAAAATACTATATACAGCAAAATTATGTATTGCTTGAACAAATCAAGTAGAGTCATCCAAGTTCTCTCTTTTTATCGAATAAAATGATTTAATGAAAAGAAAGGGAAAAAAGAATGACCTACTCAAGAAAACCCCATACGAAAGAAAATATACTGCACTAGTGTGTCAAGCAATCAACCACGTCATTGGCCAGTCCAAGAAAATACTGATGCAAAATGGTAACAATATTACAGTTTGATGTTTGTGTTCCCAGAAACATGTCGAGCTCTGATATTGATAAATCCACAGAGGAATTTGGTATTGTTTAAGCAAATCAAGCACAGCCACATGTAAACTTTTGTCTTGAATGAAGTTTGACAAAAAGAAAAGAAGAATAAATGAAATGTTCCACAGCCAAGATACCAGAAACATATCATTACAAGTGACAAATTTATGTCATGTAATTGGCTAAATCATGCGCCAATCCAATGCAGAAAAATTAACATGATCAAATTAAACTAACCCTAGTAAGTTTTTCATATGGTTCAACTAAATAACAGACTATGCTATAAACAATAACTCGTCCATCTCCCAAAGAATGTAAAAATGGTATCATAAGGGTCAAAAGTAGTGTTACATAGCAGCAACTGAACAAGTAGCCTTCATTTTCATCTTTTAGTAGGACAATTATATTTTATTTGGAACTGTTTGAATTTACACAATGATAAAAAGGACATTCAAAAGTATTGTCCCACCTTTCTGAAGATCCATTTTAAAGCACATCATGGAAAAAATAGTGTCCCTATGGTAATTCCTCATCAATTCTTGTGCACACAATATGGTATGTGTCATTTTCCTCCCTTGAATGAATGCACCTCGAGCCTCATTAACAACTTATATAAGACATTGCAACATGCTACAAGTCTTAAATCTGCCATTCTAAAAGGATTTCACACTTAGGGACCAAACCCCGTGAGGTAGCAAAGAATTTTCATAGGTTGTCATCCGTCCTTTTGTATAAATCCTAAGAGATTAAGAACAGTAGATCTCATTGTGAGATGTATTGTTAATATGTTTTCTATTAGTATGAGTAGTTTCTATTTTCATATATTAGAGTTATTAGCTTCTCTTATAAATACAGGCTTATACCTCTTTTATTTTTAAGTTGAATCGAATAGTAGCAGCCTCCGTGGCTTCTCTCTTTGAAACTCTTAATTTCAAACACACATAACTAGCATCCATGATTGCATTTGAAACCTAATATCCATGATCGCTATCTCTTAAGGCAACAATTTTAATTTCCACCATCCAGGTTTTTATTTCTGCCCTAATTATAGCCCTTTTTTTAAAGGATTCTCTAACCAATACACATGACAGAACATATTATCCTAAATAGAATCCTTTTCCTGGATCCTTTTTTCAACTTTCCTAGGCCATAATATGAAGTCGTTATTGGCTCCCTGGAAAGTTATAGCCCTAGCAATGTATGTCACCCCCATGTCAGTAGTGAGGATATACTTGCAACCTTCATAACAATCATTCAAGATCCCAACATAAAACTCAAGGTGAATATCATAAGAAAAATTAGAATGAAATAAGCAATGCATAGGATACCTTGTAACCAAAAAGTTCACAGCATGCCCTCCTGAACACTGAAATTCTATCTGCGAAAACAGTCTTGTATCTGTTTCATGGTTCATTCAAAAGCTTCAACTATGATAAGAATAAAAACTAAAATAAAACAAAATAAAAAATTGAATTGCAGATAAAGAATGCCCCACGAGAGAAAAACTCTCATCGACCACTCACCTTTCCTCACGTTTTTCAAGTGTTGCAATTTGTTCTTTATACAGCACTATCTTTCCAGATATATAGGAGTCTAAAGATTTCCCAGCATCAGCTGAATAGTTAGCAGAACCACTAATCAGGAAAAGAAGGAAACTGATCGTGTAATTGTTGAATTAATAAGAGAAACCAAACATCCAAAATAAGAACTTTTAACAAGTAAAAACTATGTGATGATGAACCAAGAAATTCTTAAATGACAAATTGATATTAATTAGACATTTTTTAGAAATTTTATTAACAATTCAACTATATCATATCACGTTATTACAGGGAAAACAACAATAATACAGCAAGTTTCCATACACATGCCACATGATAAACGCATTTTTTTCAAAGTCTATAGTTGCTTGATCAAATTTAAAATGAACAATTAAAGTATCCCTTACCTTTCATTGATGCTGTAACAAGTAACCATAAGATATCCAACTAGGTAGACATAAAGAAAGTACAAAAAAGATAGTACCATAGTAACCATAACATGTTTGAGTTCAATGAATTTCATTTAGCATCAGCTTCTCCTAGGTCTTTGTTGCACATGACCAAACCACCTTATATGATTTCCCCTAATCTTGTCTTCAATTGGTACCACTCGTAGCTTCTTATGAACGCATTCATTTCTTATTTTATCTTTTCTTATATTACCACTTATCCATCTTTTACATCCTCATTTCCGCAACATTCATTTTCTGAAGAGATTGTCTCTTAATTACCCAACATTCGGTACCAGAAAGCGTAGATGGTCATATAGTCGTCTTATAAAATTTCCCCATTAACTTATTAGTTTTATATTGCCATATAGATGCACTTGTCGCCTTCATCCATCCTACTCTAATTCTATAAGCACCATCCTCCTCAATCTCTCCACTTTTATGGATAATTGATCCAAAATATCAAAAATGGTCAGTATCCTTTAGCCATCAATTTGCACTATGCCCTTAATTCTATTCCTAGTTTGACCAAATTTACATTCTATATTTTTTGTTTTGGTCTTATCTAACCTAAAACCTTTAGATTCTAAGATTTCACTCTCGAGTTATAGCTTAGAATTTGATGCATTCCTCTTGTTTGGCAAACAAGAAAATGCAAGAAAATTGAGTATTATTGAAAAACTTCCAAGAAAATTACAGAAAAGAGAGAGAATGTTCTCTTCTCAAGTCAAAACAATGAAAATGTCATCTAAAAAACTAACTAAAGACGCTAACTAATCTCTATTTATAGAGATTCTTTCAGTTATAACAAACTAAAGAGAGAGCTGTCACAAACATGATATAACAGTACTAAAAGAAAAGAATAAAAGCATGTTGCTATAGTCTGTCATGTAGCTACAGTAGCTTTGCTCACAGATCAGCAACTCAGTAACTACAGTAGCCAGCTAACTAGCTCACGGATCAGCATAGCAGCAGGTGCATAATTCCATTTACATCAGAATTAAGCCGTACCCCACCAGTTCCATCAACTAATACTCCATTGTCAACAAATAACATAAACCGTGGCACATTTTCCTGAATACATCCCGTCAGATCATTCATAACTAAAGAAAAAAGATAAGGACTAAATGCCGATCATTTATGTAAGCCTATTGTAATTGAGAATTCACTTGTCACTCCAATTGTTCTAAAGCTTATAGTTAAGTGTTATTAGAGGCGCAAGACACAACATAGGCGCAAAGGACTCCTAGATCCTAGGCGCTAGGCGCAAAAAATAGTGCAGGCCTAGGGGAAGTGAGACGCACATTTTCATAAAATTAGTATTAAAATATTTGATTAAAATATTTTTGTAAGCTTTCTTAAAACCAACTTTTTCTATTGCATGAATTTAACGAAAAAAAAACAAGCACAGAGCATAGCAAGGGAGAGATAGCAGCAGTCAACACTCAGCAGAGCATTGCAAAAAACAAAAAGTCGTTCTCTTCCTCTAGGCAGTAGGCACAAACATGAATTCATGCAAAAAAAAAAAAAAAATACATGAAGAAGAAGAAACAGAGCAGTTTTCGGGAGACAGCAGCATAGCAAAAAAATAAAAATAGACCAGTCAGCATAGCAAAAAAAGAAGAAAAAGTAGAAGAAGAAAACAAAGCAGGTTTTGGGAGCCAGCAGTATAGTAAACAAATAAAAAATAAAAACAGAGCAGTCACTCAATCAACATAGCAAAAAGAAAAAAAAAAAAACCAGAGAGGAGTGGGCTGGAAGCTGGAGCTGGCTGGACTGCTTGAGTGCTTGGAGAGAACCACTGTTGTTTAGCTTAGGGTTTCTTTTGATTTTATTTTTATTTTATTTTTGTTTTTATTTGTTTCCCTGTTTTTTCTTAATAGTTAGTGACTTAATGAGTGGATAAGATGGCTGATCTAACAGCCATAAATAAATATAACCAAGAGTTGAATAAAAAATAGGTTAAACAATTTAAATGCATCAGCACGCGCCTTAGCTGCAGCCTTGCTCCTCACCCAAAGTTCTCGCCTAGGTGCGCGATGTGCACCTTACATGCCCCCCAAAGGGAAGTTGCCTCACCTAGCCCTAGGCGGAGCCCCTAGCCAGAGCACGCTTGCGCCTGAGGTGCACCTTAAACAACTATGCTAACGCTAGGTACAACTCAATCATACACATCCTTAATTATATCTATATATCTAAGAGATACACATTCCTTTCTAATACCAGTCACATTATTCCCTAGGGACCCCATCATATGCCTTTTTAAATTCAAATTATATCAATATATCTAAGAGATACACATTCCTTTCTAATACCAATCACATTATTTCCTAGGGACCCTATCATATGCTTTTTAAAAGTCAATAAATACCATATTAAAATCTTTTCTCTTCTCTCTACACTTTTCCGTCAATTGTCTAAGTAAGAAAATAACTTCCATGCTTAATATTGCTTGCATAAAACTGAATCGATAATAACAATGTTTTAGGTCTTAATCTTCACTCAATCACATTTTTTCCAAAGTTTTATCATATGCCTCATGAATTTAATATTAAGTGACACAGGCCAGCACCTAAGTGCGATGGCTGCAGCTCGATTAATGTCGAACAAAGTGAGGGATAGTTCCAGGAATAGTTCACCGAAGGCGACGTACGCAGTCAACATTGCTAATCGCAGATGTCGGATGTCAATCGACGCGACCAAGCCAAAAGCTTGATTAAATGGAGGAATCAATCCACTCCAATGCAAATAACTTGTTGGGATATATTTTTTAATCCAAAATTCTGTATTATATCTCCTTTTTTTTCATTCCCATGATAGCTTATATAGATTAGATGATAATAAATGAGAGCACTTTCTTAGAGGCTCAACATATTCCTAGGTAGTCAACCATCCTTTCCAAGATACATTAAATAGGACAATAATCATCTTTGCTTAGATACATTAAATAGGACACAACTTACTAACATCATTAATTACAAGAACATTGAATGCTTAACATTCTTTTTTACTTCATTAAAGATTATTTTAAATGTGCCACATAGATGCCTAGTTGGATGACACCTTAGCGACTGCATCATTAAGGTAGTTTGGCGAGCATTGAATGTCACCTTTGTTCTTATGTAGAGGCACCAAAGTGCATTTCCTCCATTCATCGGGTCTTTAATATCTTACTAAACAACTTTTCAGCCAAACTACACCATCAACTCCCAGACATTTCTAATCCTCAATGGAAATTTCGTTTAGCCCTACAAAATTTCCTATTATCATCTTTCCATAGCTTCCCTCACCCTAGAGGCCTAGATATCCTAAGTTTTCGGAAAACCATAAAGTTTCAATTCTCAATAAAGTCGCTAAGTTCTCTCAAGCTTAAATTATGTGTCTGTTATAGGGTGATTATGGTATAGCTTACTCTGGACATTGAAATTGACGCACGCAAAGTATTATTTTGTGAAAGATTAGGAATTTAAAATAAGTGATTTACTGTTCCAAAAGGTATAGTTACTGGGTAGTTCGAAAACAAAATCCAGATGAGGCAGTCTTGTATTTCGAACATGTAAAATGTTAGCAGTTATGAAGTTGATACGTGGCAAGCTGAAGATATTTTAGTTACAATAGGGACTGAGAAGCTGACATCAAGAAAATTCCCCGAGCTCAGATTTGTCTATAAATAAAGGACTTGTGGCTCATTTGAAGAGAGAGTTCATTCTTGCAAAAAAAAAAAAAAAACTGAAGCTAATTGTTGTTGCATTGTGATTGAAACTTGAGACCCATATTCAGTTGACATCTTCTATATCTTCTCTGTACTTGAACTTGCTGTACTTTCTCCATATACAATTTGCTGACAGTGTGAGCTCAGATCTATGCAAATTTTAATGTTTATATTACAAGTTGTATTTATATATGTATCAAATTGAGTTGAATGCTTGTGAAAGTTACTTCAGAATCAAATCCATCAACCATTGGTAGATAGACATTCTCGAATGTAGATCCATCACCAGAAAACAAGTGATCCCGGTTTTAATTTTTTTAAAATGATGCTCTGAAATGCGTTGTGGCCAGATTATGCTCAGCTTTGAATTTTAATAATGCAATTGCGTTCTCATCCGGATCTTAAGTGTAATCTGAGCCACAACCAACTGAACTAATGTAATAGGGGCATCCCCGTCCCTATTTCTCACAGCATTCTGAGCTTATTGTCACGGCCTTAGTCTTTCACTAAGCCAACCGTGCGGCACTTAAGCTTCACACCACCTTTGTGAACCCTTAAGTAAGCCTTGAACCCACCAAAGTGTGCAAGCACACACGCTAGCAAAGAGAGTAAGCAAGAGAGTTTGAGAGAATGGAAGAGAACTTTGTATTGCACAAGAGTAATTACAAGTGTGTTGCTTGGTGCCTTGGTCAAATGGGGCCTCACCTATTTATAGGCACCTAAAGAATGATCTAGATAACATACATCCACCTCCTCAAATGGAAGTTGCTAGATAGCTCCTTCCCTAGAACTTTCTAGAGTCTATCATCCTACAAGTATACTTTAGAATATACAAGTATTTACAAGAGAGTTCTAGAGTCTTCTAGGCTTATCTCTAGTTCCCTAGCCTAGTGTAGAATTGTGTAGAGAATTCCGGAGAGTTCTAGACTTTTCCAAGGCAAAGCCTCCATAATTCTAGTCATCCGCCCCTTCTAGAACCCGTCCGTGACATCCTCCCCCACCTAATCTGGCGACGTCCTCGTCGCGTCTTCCTCCTTGAATCGCTGAATGTGATCCTTGAATTGCCACAAGGATTCTTCAGCCTCCCAGCTAGCTTCCGCATCTGGTAGTCCCTTCCATTTTACAAAGTATTCTTTATGCCTTGGGACCCCTTTCCGGCTAACCTCCCGTTCAGCAAGTATGCACTCCACATCCCTGTCAAAGGATGTAGTAACAATAGGAGGTGCTCTATGTGACTCCCCTCTTCCTGGCTCGTCCCTGTCTTCATGATAGGGTTTCAGCATACTTACATGGAAGACAGGATGAATCTTAAGCTTTGCTGGCAACTCCAAGCGATAGGATGTCTTGCCCACCTTTCTTTCTACAGGAAAAGGCCCTTCGTATCTCCTCAACAATCCCTTGTGCATGCCTCTAAACTTCTTGAATTGTTGAGGTAAGAGTTTAAGTAGAACAAGGTCACCTGGCTGAAACTCCAATG
>JAESVK010000164.1:2179921-2194381 GCA_017140935.1 Hamamelis virginiana
ACACACGCACGAGGAGAAAAACAGAATGGTCTTGGTGATTAACATCACCAACTCCCACATTAACTTCTGCGAATTTGGCATAAGTTAATTATGGTTAAATTGACTAACATCGGATTATGTAGTCTTAAGAGTTTCCCATTTGGATCAATTGATTGATGGCTATTAGGCACAAACAATTCTTTGGAGGTATTGTGACACAGTCAGACACGACACTCCTCCGACATGCATTTGACACGGTACCTTTTTCTTTCATCTACTTATTTTTCTTCCTCTTCTCCCCCAAGAACAACCCAAAAATAATACAACATGAAGCACTTTAAATGATGTATGTGATGCAAAATGATAAATAATTGTTATATGTATAAAAAGATAGGAAATGCTTTACATTGAAATGGATGAGCCTACATTTTAAAAAGAGCAATGCTATACATCGTTACAACGAATCACTACAAGTATCGCTACAAGAAGAAAATGAGGGTAGTTTTGGAAAATCACTCATGGGTATTTTTAAAAGTTCACGATCTTTCTTTTTTGTAGTGTAGTGATACATTTTAGTGATGCATAGCATTTTCCTTTAAAAAATAATGTCGAATTTTTAAGGATATTTTTGTTATTTTTTAGAAATAAAATAAATTGGTTTGATATAATATGATTTTAACAAAATAATATATATTTTTAACCCAACTAAATAATTGAAATAAAGAATGTTTTCAAAATTTGGAAATCATCCCAAGGACTCTGAGCAAACCAACAGACAGCAATATGTCCATACGGTGCGTTTTGGATGACGCGCGATCAAGAAGGGAAATGGTATATTTGTTTCTAGAGATGTCTAAAACGGTGCCGGTTTTGAATTAGGAACATTCTTTGTCATCATTGTCTCAGGGCACGAAGCCTTTAAAAATGGCGCCTTTCCTTCCAAACCTGCCAATGGAGAGAGAGTGAAAGAGACAGAGAGTTTTAGAGAGAGAGAGAGAAACAGAGACGGTTAGAAATCAGCGATGATGCTTGTGAGAACTCCACCTCCGAGAAAGCGAAAGGCGGACTCAAGGGCACCAGAAAGCCCGGGTTCGGATCGGCGCATTGTGATATACGAGGATCCGGCGCCGGAGTCGTCTCACGAACCCTCAGAGCACATGCTCTGCACTTACCAATGCCGTCAAATGGTATTAATGCCTTCAATTTCGATATTCAATTTCACTTTCTTGCATCAATTTGACAAATATCGCTAACAATCGGCGGTCGAATGACTTCCATGTATATACATATATGTACATATTGATTGCCTCCACGCCGGGGTTCTGTAGGTCAGAGCTACTTGTTATTTAGTTCATACCGTGTTTGTTAAAAATGCTTAAATGGGTTTTGTTGGTCGTTTGGATGCTTAAGCGATTCTTTGGCTGACAATTTGTAAGTGCGGAAAAAAACCGAATTGATTCGTAGTCTTTAAAAGCAAGAAAGCACTCATAAAATCCTAACCAAACTGTGCCCGAGTACATTTCTAGGCTGTTTTTTCATGTGCAATGAAAATAATAAATAAATTGTGTTTTTAATTTGTTTGATTTACAGTTTTTTTTTTAATCTATGGGTTATAAGAGCTTTTTCTTGTTATTACTGTAGGTTAAATCGGAGTTTTTTGATGCCTTAGACAGTGCAGAGAAGCAAGTATGTGATTATCAATCTAAATTGGAGGCATTGAACGACAACTTTGGCAAAACCGGTGGGTTTTCTAAATTAGATGCTTTTAACATGTTTTTTAGCCTCTGTTTGGAACTTGGAAAACCTGAGGAAAAGGAAATAGAAAAGCTTAAAAATGCTTTAGAATGGAATCCATTTCTAAGAAATTTTCAGTGTTTTGATTTCTTTTCCCTCATTCTTTCCGAGATGCAAACAAAGTATTAGGGTTGCCCTCAATTTCCAACTCTGCATAGCATTTATTCACAATATATTTTTAATGTTATTTATGTCAGAAGCTAGATAGCAAGTGAACATTTAGACACTTCTGTTTTCCTTTCTTTTGATGAGTAGTGAGTTTGATAGTAAAAAATATGGTCGCAAGGAGTTTCCACGCAACGAAAAAAATAATTATGAAGGATTTTTGATGATGAATTTGCTAAAAAATAGTGAAAGTGATGAAACTAGATTTCATTTTGCATTCAACAAATCAGTTTATAGAAGAAAGTGAGAGATTACAACAAATACATGCTGTTTCTTAGCCGAGGTTGGAATAAAATTTGAAAAAAACTGTGTCTAACAATGACAGCAGTCTCGATTTATAGAGAATCTCTAAACTAACAACTTGCTAACAACTTGAAACTACTTCTAACTAAATATAGGATATTCTAACCTCATCAAATGATCACTCAAGAGCTGTGACAGACCACTTAGAAAACATTATACAGTACAACTAGTACTGTAACAATCCAAATTCCAACCACATCAGAAAGCTGTTTACATAACCTAGGATTAAGAAATCTTAACTTAATACTGTCTGAATTCCTCTGCTTAATGCTGCATAAATTTCTAAGAAGCGTAGCTTCATTTATCTTTAATTGATAATCTTGTGATGTATAATGATGACATGGTCACTAGTTTTGATTAATTAGTGAAGGACCTGTTTGGATAAGCTACCATTTCCTGATTTTTACTTTTAATAGCAAAAAAGTGAAAGTTTTGAGTGTGTGAAGGAAGTATTCATAGTTACTTTTTACTATTAAAAAACTATAAAAACTTTCACTTTTTTGCTTCTAAAAGTAAAAAACAGGAAGTGGTAGCTTATTCAAATGCAGTTTGAGTTTTGGTCATTTATATATTTCTGCTGTATCGTTATCTATAGGATCCTTTGCAAATGTCACATGAGTTGTTGGTACGAGTGTACGCTTGTTTCATTTTTTCCGGCAATGTTTCAAACTCTTCTCTTTGGATTTCGTCATTGAGAACATGTGTTGTTGTAAAACTTGTTTTACCTTTTGATTTACAGAAGCTGAGAAAAAGAAATTTCGAGATCAGTACTTATATGTAGAACAGGAACTTGCTGCTGCGAGAGGTCGTGAACAGGCGCTTCAAGAGCAACTCTTGAAGGAGGTCAATGATTCTCATGAACGGTTAAAAAAACAAATGCAATTATATAGTGAACTTGAGGTACTACTATTTTATTTTGTTATTATTTTTAACCCGCTTCTGTGATGGGTCAATGACGTAATTTAGTTCTGTATCAATTCATGTTATTATGCTGGAGAGTAGGAAGTTCTATCTGTTGTGAAAGTGCAAGCATAATGGCTTAGTCCTTATGTTTGGTGAATTAGCGACCCTTGGAATCAGAGGAGATGGGTTTTATAACAAGCATACGATACTTATTCTATAACCAATTTGATTATCGAGCCCAAGAGGCAACAAGGGTTATAGAATAACTATCCTATGCTTGTTCTCAAAACCATCTCCTCTGATTCCTCGGTTTGCTAATTCAACAAACATAAGGACAAAGGATGCCATTTTCAGTCCCTCAATACTAACATTGCCACATACAGTCCATGATCTTCTTGATGGCTGAACCATCTGCTAAAGTGATTATTACTGCTGATGCAATCTTGGTGACTCCTATCAAATGGTGGTGCCATCTAGCTTGATGAGGAAGCTAGCTCTAGTGTGCTTGAAATTTGTTTTGATATGATGTTTTCTTGATCCTCTTCTGTTATGTGTCTGTTTTGACCTGTTGCATGTGAGCTAATGGTTTTGTGTAATCCTAATTCTAGGTAAAGCTTCAAAATGAAACGAATATTCGCAAAAATGCAGAGTCTTCAGCGGCATCAGCTGAAGAGAAAGCAAGTATCCTGGAAGGAAAACTAAGCCATCTTTCCCAAAGCACTGAAAGGGAAAAGAAGCGATTTCATAATGAGCTTACACAGCAAAATAGAGAATCAAAACTTTCTGTTTCTAGAAAACGTGCAGATGTGAGTACCTAAATTTGTTTACTAAATTGAAAATGGCCCGAGTATGAACATCTCTTATCAGTTAACTTTCCCAATTTTTGTTTTTAGCTTGAAAGAATGGAATGCAGAGCTATGAATGCTGAGAAAGAATCAGAGCTACTGAGAGAGCAACTGAAAGAACTTAAGAAGCAACTTAGTGAGGTTTCTAGCTAATATACTTGCTTTTTTCTTCGTGCATACAAGTCTGCTTGTCTCCTCTCATCATTCTCTAGTTGTTCTTCAATGTTAGATCCCAATAGATTCCCAAGTTAAATTGTTTGGGGCTTTTATCATACTTTGTTTTTGTTCTAATGAATGGCTTCTGATATCTGGTTCTTGATTGTTGCATCACAATGCAGATCACAAATTTTTTGTTTGGTGCAGAAACTGGGTTTTCTTCTTTTATTATATTTGTAATTTGTAATTTTTATTTTATTTTATGCAAGCATGCTTGACAACCATCTAGAATCAGCCATTTATGATACAATAACTTGATCAAATTATTTGCTAAATGTCACTTGTTTACATTTCTGTGCCAGTGCTTGCACCAGAAGAGTGAAGCAGAGAAGAAATTGTCAAGTTTCACAACTCAGGAAGTTACTTCTAGTGAGACTAATATTTTGCTGAAACATCTGCAAGAAGAGCTTAGGAATTATGTAAGTTTGGTTTCTTGTGCATTATTACCCTGATTTTATAGCATCTTGGTCCTTTGTTCTGTAATAGACAGTATTGTGAAATGTTTTCTACCATTTTAAACATTTGAGTTTATTGCAATGATTTATATGTATATATATGTATATACTGGGGTTCTTGCTGTTTTTGATGAGCATTTCAAATAATGTTCATTTTTTGGTCACTTAGACATGATATCCCCTTGAATCGGAGATGAGTTGGGTACAAATGAAAGAAGCCAAGCTTGGAATTGGGTTGCCCCGGTTTGGGGATAGATATGAGTTTGATCAAGCTTGGCTAGAGAGCTCAAGCCTTCTTGAACTACCCAAGCTAGACCTTGTTCACTAAAATCTCGAGTTCAGCTTGGTCCAGCTTGGATTGGCTTAAATGGGTCTTAATTCCTAGACATATTGTTTCCAATGAATATCAGTTAAATTGAGCATTTATTTCCACCAGTTTTGCAGGGGCATTAACTCATTTAAATTCAAAAATATATTTAATGAATAAATAAAGGATCAATAAAGTTTTATAAATGATTGTAATTAATCATAATTTATTAGCATAACAAATTGCTTGATTTATTAGGCAATTGGGATCAAAACATAGATTTGAGCAGCTCTTTTGTGCTCATTTAGGACTTGAATGAGCTCTTAACAAGTTGAGCTTGAGCTACTAAGTTGCTCTTACAAAATTAGGCATGACTTGTACAGTATCATTGTAGATGTTTGAATAAGAAGCCACCTAGACTGATATTTTGTTGGGAAAATGTATGGGTTCCATGGTTGGGGTTGCCATGCTGTTATCTGCATGAATCATTCATACCTGATATGCATACATTGTAATAATTGCAAGAAAATATTGGAAGCAGACCCAAAGATTGACATTTTCACTATCTACCTGATTTTCATCAAATTCCTTAATGAACCAAGGTTGTTTCTTGGTTGGTTGTGACTCAAATACTATAAACTAGTTCAGATGAGTGAATGATCTACCTTTTACTTCTCACCTAAATAGTGCTTTATCTCAGAAGTGGGTTCTTGTCCATAAGCAGCTTATTTGGTGCGTGTTGAACTCAAACCCAATGGCATTTTGATGACCCATGTGCTGCAAGGTCTCATGATCACTACATGTGCTAACTTTCTGCCAATGGTAATGGCACCTGAACATTAATGAATGTTGATGACGGTATTTTAGACCTGATGACAACTGTAGTGTCTTTCTCTTGGGCCCAGCCAGCCCTACTACTGAACTACTGGTATTGGTCCCTTAGGAAGTTGTCACACTTCCATGTGTAAAAAAGTACTGTGAAAATTATTGAAACGTTAGAATCAAGATTATGATTTGGTGTTCTTTGAGTAATGCCTAGGATTCACTATCCAAAAGATAAGCATCAAGTTTCTCTTAGACTTGCCAAAATAATGATTTGGTACTTGGAAATGCAAGATTATATGAAATTAGCTTGAAATTCTGTTTTAAAAAGCTCGCATTATAAATTGCTTTATGCATGTTGAGCAACTCCCTTAAAAGTGAAAAGATACACAAGCATACAATGTGAGTTCATTCATATTATTTGTTGTTGCTTAAAGTGAGTATAAAAAATATGGTTAAGTTGCAATTTACCCTTATGATAGGTGGCTTAAGTAATGCCTATTATGTGTAGCTATGATGGCCTCATACTGTCGGAATTGGATATGGAGCTTGTATTGTTGAATGTTGGTACCCAATAACACTTCAGTAATTTTGGGTGTTGAGCTGCTCTGAGATTGATATAAATGTCTTAACATAAAGAATTTTGAGTTGTTCACTTTTTTTTGTTTTACTGATTGTTGTGTTTTTTTTTGGCCTTTCCAAAATTATCTGATGTATTTGCTATTTGCTTTTATTGTTTACTACAAATCTGAAGTGCTAGAAGCAAAGAAAGCTAAAATTATCTCATGACAATATTGAACTATTGAAGGAGAAACTGTCATGCCCCAAATTCCAAACCCTAAAATACTCTATGGATTCAGAATCTAGGGTGTGAGAAAAGATATAGAAAATACCATAATATTCCATGATTAAAATTATAGTGCGGATATGCATGAAATTCCACAATTGGACTATTGTACCAAATCTGAAGCAACAATAATTAAAAATTTCCGAATCAACCATACGGTCTTTTCCCTTTAACACTTAATGATTTGACAAAGGGATTATGTTACATCTTGGAATAATATATGCTAAAGTTATTATACAAAAAAAGGTTCTATTAACATGCTAAGGTGCATTAAATGCAGTAAAAAGTATGTGGAAAAATGTGAAAGTGCATAGAGAAATAAAAAATTTCGTATAAAATGATGCAATCAAGATAGAAAAATGTGAAAATGGATACAAAATGGCGCATACATTTTTTCTTGCACTTTTAACTTCATTTAATGCACCTCAACCAATGCCCTTAGGGCACACATTAATAGAATTTTATAAAAAATAATGGATTTAGCACCAAATCATTGTGTAGAAAAACTATGACAGCACTGGCCTATGGTCATAAGGAAATTTATCAAGAATTCATTTCTAAACAAAACTTCACATGAAGTACCTTTTATCAACAAAGAAATTTTCTTTGTTGGTGGACAGTGGACTGCATGTCCTCCTTTATACCTTCTCTCTTTTTAAGTAATAATATTTTTCGAATTGCCGGTAAAAAAAAAACATGCATTCCTTCTATCAAATTTAGATTTAACATGCTAGACATAAATGCTCATTTGGTCTAAGATTGAAATTACTCTTCATAGCCATAAGATATAATAATACTAGTTCAACATGCAATCTATATAATTCAACATTCAAGCTTAGTATAAATAAGGAGATCTAAATCAACTCAACAATCATAGATTCATCTACTACCATGATTGTTTCCAAAAATTTAGAATGAAACTAGAGATTAACTGGGATACCTACCTTAGTTTGATGACTGATCTATGTTCTCTAATGCTCCAAAGGTTTTTTTCCAAGCTCTCTAGTAATAACATAAGTCTCCCAACTGGTGAGAGGTTGCTAAAGATATGTTTTAATAAGATTTAGAAACCCTAATTTTGAAATAGGAAGAGCTGGAGTAGAAAACGGGTCAAATTGAAATTACAGATTTGCGCTGGATTAGCTTGACAGCACAGACCCACCTATAGTAAAATGGTCATAACTTTATGTAGAAGACTGCAATTGACTAAATGCTTTATGCATTGGAAACTAGGCTCGAAAGTTTTCATACGGTATATAAAACTCTAGGTTAAATCACATAAACAATTTATAAAAGATTTCCTCCAGCATCCCACGAATCAACAAGGATTATACTCTGTTAAGTTTCCAATCCAACCTAAAAGATTAAGCTTATAGGTGGAGAGCCCAATACAGGTATATGAAGCTATAGCAAGCCTTTCATTTAGGTGATGTGGTACAGAGTGGATTTCATTCTTCTACACTCCCCCTCACGTGCATGCTTGTTTGGGCCTTGTCACGTGGATAGCCAATGCTCTGATACCATGTTAAGTTTCCAATCCAACCTAAAAGCTTAAGCTTATAGGTGGAGGGCCCAATATAGGTATATGAAGCTATAGCAAGCCTTTCATTTAGGCAATGTGGGACAGAGTGGATTTCATTCTTCTACATACTCGAATTAATTTCGAGGCTTAGGAATTTATCTCACCCTATTATTATAGTCTGTATGTTATAATTCCCACGATTTATTTTAATTGACTTAACACAATCAAGGTTGTTACATTGATGTATTTGCTTCCCCACTCTCTTTCCAAAATTGGCTGATGTATTTTCTTGGTTTGCCCGATTTGCTTTGTTTACTAGGAGACTGAAGTGCGGGAAGCAAGAAAGCTAAAATCATCTCATGAAAATGTTGAATTATTAAAGGAGAAATTGTTGGAAGAAAAGAGCCGTAGAGAGAGGGCAGAGTCAGAGTTGCTTAAATTACCAGAAATCCAGCTGAGCATGGAGAAGTTGGAGGATGAATTGTCTTCTTGGAAGTTTATGATTAAAGATATTCCTGGGGTGTCATGTTCTGAGGATATATCTATTAAGTTTGCAGCTTTACAGAAGTACGTGCCCAACTTTATTTCAATACTCTTGGTTCCATCATTTGATACTATCTTTTCAGATTCACCTAGAAATAAGCTGATTACGTGAACTTATAGAAATGAAGTCACTGTTTGAGTCTAGTGCCCTGTATTTTTATTAGGCAGTTTTTGGTGAATGGTGACTGAAACTCAAAATTTAGATTACAATGTGTTGGTTCTTTTAGCGGGTTACAATCATTGTCCTTATTACAATCACTGAGATGCTTAGTTCTTAATTTCTTTGTTTTATTATTATTGTTATTTTTATTATTATTATTATTATTAGTGCAGAAGTCTTGAGTTTGAGTAACTCAAAGAGCTCTATATGCTGTAGTCTGTACACATGGCTTCGTAGTAGATCATCAGTGGTCCCATGTAATGTATCTCCAAAGAAAAAAAAGTATGATAATTCACTCATTTTGGACCTTTTGACATTTCATTGTTTCTTAGGCGGGGGGTTATTATCTTAAGGAAGGAAGTCGGTTATTATATTAAGAAATGAAGTCTAAATTCTATGGTCTCGCATCATCCAATACTGGCATTTTCCCCCTCCTTTTCTTTGACACTAACAATCTTTTAAGTTTTAACTATTCAAATGTTTACTTAAGTAGGGGGCATTCTAGTAACGTGTCCACTGAAAGTTGTACTGTTGTAGTGCTTGTCCATAAAAGAGTATGCCCGTGAGATTGCTTTAACCCATCAAGAGCACTTCGTAGACAACAAACATAACCTTTCGGATGCGAAAGACTAGAAGGAGGGCACATATAAACTTCTTCATTGAGATGGCTGTTTAAAAAGGCATTCTTGACATTAAGCTTAGAGAGAGGCCCCACTGGTGGATGGCAACAACAGAGATGAGAGTAGGAATGGTAGCGCCATTTTAGCAACAGACACAAAGGTCTTCTCATAATTTGTCCTATACTCTTGGGACAACTCTTTGGAAACAAGGCGAGCTTTGTAACGCTTAAGAGAACCATCGGAATTGGTTTTCATCCTGTAAACCCATGTGCAACCAATAAAATTCTTACCATTAGGTAAAGGAACCAACTCCCAAGTGCCAAAGCAGTCAATTTATCTTGCATTGCATCTATCTAATTAGGATTTGTACATACTTCTTTATAAGATGGGGTTTAAAGAATGATGAATAGAAGTAAGAAAAGAGCGATAAGAGGAAGAAAATCAAATATTAGAGAAACCAAGTCTCACTGGTGGTTGGCGGGAATGCACAGGAATACAGGATACCGGTGTTTAGGAAGCGTAGTGTCCAAAAAAGCAGAGTTGGGAACGGCGGAGATAGGGCAAGGAGATTGAGGAGGTCGAGCTGTCCTGCGAGAATAAACCAAATGAAAATAGGAGACCCTAGAAGAAATAGGGATTGAAGAAACAAAATCATAAGTGGGAAGAAAAGAAATACTAAAATCGAAAATAAATTCCTCACACTACTCATCAACAGGAAAAGGAATAAGAAAAACTAAGGCCCGTTTAGTTAAGCTTCTACTTTTTGTTTATTTATTTTTAAAAGTAAAAAAATGAAAGTTTTGAGTGTGAAAATTTTGATAGTTACTTTTTGAACGCAGATATAGAAAAACAGAAGGAAGAGAAATTATTTTTCTTATTTCTAATTCATTAAACAATCAGTACAAAGGGTTAATTTATAGGGCTGTACATTCCTAATTTATCTTCCTAATTTAAGGAGTAATACAAATCAGAAACAGCTATACAAATCAATAACAACTAATCCCAGAAATAGGAGAGTCAACTATCTAAATCTTTCCATATTTTCTACTATCTAAATCTTTCCATATTTTCTACACCCCCCTCAAGTTGGTGCAAAGATATTGATCATGCCCAACTTGTCAATGAAAGATTCAAACTTTGGTCTGAAATGGCCCTTGGTAAGAACATCAGCTGTTTGTTGCTCAGAAGTAACGAACGACATACAAATAACTCCATTCTCCAGTTTTTCTTTAATGAAATGCCTATCAATCTCAATGTGCTTCGTACGATCATGTTGAACCGGGTTGTTTGCAATGCTTATAGCTGATTTGTTATCACAGAACAGTCTCATAGGTGCTTCAGCATTTAATCTCAGTTCTTCAAGAACTCTTTTAATCCATAATACCTCGCAAACTCCATTTGCCATGGCCCTATACTCAGCTTCAGTACTACTCCTAGCAACCACACTTTGCTTTTTACTTCGCCAAGTAACCAGATTTCCCCATAAGAACGTACAGTAACCAGAGGTTGATCTTCTATCTGAAACTGAGCCTGCCCAGTCTGCATCCGTGAAGACTTCTACGCTCCTTTGATCACTTTTCTTAAACAACCCCCTTCCAGGTGTACTCTTTAAATACTTGAGAATTTTGTATACTGCCTGCAGGTGTTCCTCATAAGGTGAGTGCATATATTGACTCACGACACTAACAGCAAAGGCGATATCAGGTCTTGTATGAGACAAATAAATGAGTTTCCCTACAAGACGTTGATACCTACCTTTATCAACTGGAACTCCATTGGAAACTTCTCCCAACTTTTGATTAGGATCCATGGGCGTGTCACTTGGTCTATAGCCACTCATTCTTGTCTCCTCTAGCAAGTCAAGAACATACTTTCTTTGTGATACAGAAATTCCCATTTTTGATCTTGCAATTTCCATACCAAGGAAATAGCGTAAGGGCCCCAAATCCTTAATTTCAAATTCTGATGCAAGATGTTTCTTCAACCTACTGATCTCATCACCATCACTCCCAGTAAGTATTATATCATCCACGTACACAATCAGGACAGCCATTTTTCCACCAATGGTGTGTTTCACAAACATTGTATGATCAGATTGTCCTTGACTATACCCCTCTTTCTTAACAAACATGGTAAATTTCTCGAACCAAGCACGAGGAGACTGCTTTAGTCCATAGAGTGATTTCTTCAACTTACAAACCTTCCCTCTAAACTTCTCTTCAAAGCCAGGTGGCGCATCCATATAGACTTCCTCTTTCAGCTCTCCATTGAGAAACGCATTTTTAACATCCAGTTGAAACAATGGCCACTCTAAATTCACAGCTACAGAGAGTAATACTCGAATAGTATTCAGTTTGGCAACTGGAGCAAACGTCTCCTGATAGTCAACTCCATAGGTCTGTGTAAATCCCTTTGCTACTAACCTTGCTTTATAGCGTTCCAAGGATCCATCGGAGTTGAATTTTACATTGAAAACCCACTTGCAACCAACAATCAATTTTCCTTCAGGCAAATGAGCCATCTCCCACGTACCATTTTTCTCCAGAGCCTCCATCTCTTCACGAACAGCCTTCTTCCATTCAGGAACCTTTAGCGCTTCCTGTATAGACTTAGGTATATCCACACTTGACAATTGTGAGACAAAAGTATGGTAAGATAATGACAGGTTCTTATAAGACACAAAATTTGAAAGAGGATGTTGAGTACATGATCTAGTTCCTTTCCTAAGAGCAATAGGAAGGTCTAGAGGGTCAGAATGCACTTGTTGATTGGGTAAAGACTCAGAGGTTGTACCTGGATTTTCGGATTCTGGTATTGGATCAGATTTTTGGCATTGAGGAGGCATAGCTGCATCTTTCTTACTTTGAATCTGTCTTTCTTTAGTGTAAGTTTTCCCGAACAATCTTTCATCATTGAAGCGTGCTTCGTCTATTGTTTTAGTGTTTGTTTTATGTTCAGGTACTAAGGTAGGCCTCCTGTTTTCCTTACTCAAAGTATCAAGATTAAAAATTGCAGTTTCAATATTTGTGTTACCATCAGAATTTTTTTCTACTCTACCATCAGAACTCATGTCAATCTCAAACACCGAGTCTTCATATCCTATCCCCCCTTGAAGAGGAGGACTGAAAAAACTTTGAGACTCAAAAAATGTAACATCCATTGTGACAAATTTTTTTTTTTTTTTAGGATCAAAACATTTATACCCTTTTTGAGTAGGAGAATATCCTAGAAAAACACATTTTACCGCCCGTGGATCTAACTTATCTCTATTATGATTGTGCATATGAACAAAGGCAACACATCCAAAGACCCTTAAAGGTAAATCTGAAGTCAGTCGAGACATTGGAAAGAACTTTTTGAAAACTGTCAGTGGCGTCTGAAAGTTCAAAACTCTTGATGGCATCCTATTAATCAGATATGTAGCAGTAAGAATTGCTTCCCCCCATAAGTATTTCGGGACTTTAGTGGTGAACATCAAGGACCTAGCTACTTCTAGAAGATGCTTATTTTTTCTTTCTGCTACTCCATTTTGTTGAGGAGTTTCATTGCAAGAGCTGTGATGAATAATTCCTTTTTCTAAGAAAAACGACCCCAGAATTTGATTAAAATATTCCTTTCCATTGTCACTCCGAAACACTTGAATTTTCGTTTGAAATTGGGTTTCAACCATATTATAAAAAATTTTGAAAACACGTTCTGCTTCAGATTTTTCTTTAAGTAGATAGACCCAACTTAGGCGTGTATGATCATCAATAAATGTTATAAACCATTTTTTTCCAAAATTGGTCAATGTCCTAGAAGGTCCCCACACATCACTATGAACAAGAGAAAAAGGCGTGGATGATTTATATGGTTGAGTAGGAAAAAATGCACGATGGTGTTTAGCTAATTGACAAATATCACATTGTAATAATGATAAACTTTTATTACGAAACAAGTTTGGAAACAGATACTTTAAATATTGAAAGCTAGGATGGCCTAACCTATGGTGCCATAACATTATTTCATCGTCTATAGAACTAAAGCATGCTTCAAGATTTGAGGATTGCAGTTGCTGACACAAAGAATTTCCATCATCAAAGTAATATAGACCGCCATACTCTCTAGCATTGCTAATCATCATCCCCGTATCCAGTTCCTGAAATTCACAGCAATTTGGAAGGAATTTAGCACAACACTTCAAGTCACGAGTTATTTTACTGACAGACAAAAGATTACACGAAAGATTTGGAACGTGAAGGACATTGTGAAGGACAATAGTATTAGAGATGACAATTGACCCTTTCCCAGCAATTGCTGAGAGTGAGCCATCAGCGATCTTAATTTTTTGATTGCCTGCACAAGGGCTATAGGAAGAAAATAATTTAGAACAGCCTGTCATATGATCTGTGGCACCTGAATCTATTATCCATGGACAAAGAGGAATAGTTGACACATTAAAGACAGCAGATTGAAGGTAATTACCTTTCTGGGCTAAGGAACAAGAAGATGATACAGGGTTAGAGAATTGTGTGGACTGAAAAAATCTATACAGTTGTTCTAACTGTTCCTTACTGAACGAAGGTGTCGCAATAGCAGCAGTTTCTGTGTTTCCATTCTCCTCGGTGGTTGAGTGGAAAGCCTTCGAGTCACGATTTGACTGACTAGAAGTCCTTGGCTTCCAATTGGGAGGTTTTCCGTGTAAATCCCAACAAGTCTCCCTAGTGTGGCGTGGTTTGTGGCAATGATCACACCACACTTTTTCACCTTTCTTATTCGCCCGTGCCTGGAACAGAGAATTACTGTGATTGTTTCTGGTCATTAAGGCTGAAACGTCTGGAGTAGATGAGTTTTTTTCACCTAACATCACTCTGCGTCGACCTTCTTCTCGTCGCACCTCTGCAAACACTTCCCGAATTGATGGCAAAGGGGTTCTACCAAGGATCCGGCCTCGAACTTCATCAAGACTCTTACTCAATCCTGCCAAAAACTCATAAACA
>JAESVK010000165.1:0-31274 GCA_017140935.1 Hamamelis virginiana
GGATCAAGACCTCAAAAAGGTTTTCCCACTTCGTGTGACCCGTCAGAGAACCCCCAAAACCCCCAAAACCCATTTGGTCCGACGATTCTCGCCGTCTTCTCCGACGAATATCCCGGTCTTCTCCGACGAAAACTCGCCATTTACCGCCATTTTCGAACTATTTTTCTCCATTCTCACCGGATTAAAACCCCCAAAACCATTTTCGTCCATTGTAGTCTCATTTTAGAAAACCCCCAAACCTCATTTCAGCCATTAACGACCAAATATCCCATCTTCCCTGACCCCATTGCCGCCACTGTCGCCGGATAGTTGGTCGGTGGACCGTGACAGTAGGAGCTTTCATCTGAAAAACCTTCCTGCTCGTGACACAGAAGGTTCTCTCTATCTCTCTCTCTCTCTTTCCCTCAATGCCAATTTGTGGACTCTGAATATGTATTATGGTTATTTGTACTTGCATAGTAATTGAATTTTTATATTCGCATATTATTCGCATATTATATATTGATGCCATTTGTAGAGCGTCCCAGCTATCAGTGAAGCAGATAGGTGGTAATTTGCTTTTACTGCAGGTATGTGGCTTAATATTATGCATATAAGTTAGCTATATTTGTTACTTTAAATTAATAGTGGATTTCTTTTTTTAGCTATGGTCGTGGGAGCGATTACATATTGGCCGTCCTCAACTACGACGAGGGCAAGTGCCACCTGGGGTGGATGCTGTGTTGGTTGGTGGAGCAGGTGATGAGGTTGAGCCAGAGATAGTCGCTGAGGAAGTAGCTGAGGATGTAGCTGCGCATCCAGATCCAGCAAACAGACCTCCATTAGGAGCTAGGTATATATACTTTGTTTTGAAATATAAATTGATTTACCATGGACTTAATGTGTATGTGTTGTGCTAGGTGGCTGCAGCAGAGGACATATGTGGAAAACCCTACTGGTGTTTTAAAGTTCTATCGGGATCAGTTGGATCAACAAGCTGCTCATCAGGTAATATTCACAGTTGTATGTTTATAATTCATACTCTTAAAAAAAAGATTTTCATACTTCAACATAGGCTTCTTGTTTAATCTAAATTTTATATGTTTTCTGGACATCAATAAACAGGTTATCTGGGAACCATATACCAATGCTCGCTTGTTGACAGTTCCCCCGATTTGTCTTGAGGGCCAACATTTGTGGAGATCTCGAGTTCCCTTAATATGCTTTGCATTTGTTGAGTTTCATCTCCCTGATCGAGTGATGAGACAGTTTGGGTTGGCTCAGCATATTCCGGACCCATGTGACACTCTAGAGAGGTTGCACGCATTAGATAGACGTGGGCGAGGTAACACAGACTGGTTTACTACACACGTCGACTATGTGTTGCTGTGGAATAGTCGAGCGGACCACATTGTTCTACAGCGTACAGATGCTCCAGATGCCACAGATATTTATATGGCATGGTATGGGTCAATCACTCGTCGGCGGATTGGACCTCCGACTCAGCTGCCACCGCAGCCACCTCCGATGCAGTATGAGCCGTCGGGATCCAGGACTCATGCATTGGTAGGCCATGCACGTGTCTATTCGTATGAAACTTATATTTCGATTATAAAATGTATAATTGTATAACAAAACATATCTTCAATATGTTTCAGGTTAACACTATGATCGGCGTTGTCAAACGTTGTGCTACGGCGTTGCGTCACAACATTGATGACTATGCACGTGCCGCATTTGAAGAGGTGATGGGTATGTGCACAACCACAATAGATCATGTTGGAGAGCACGATCGTTTGCATAGAGAATTAGCCATGCCTGATGTTGCGGATCAAGGCAGAGGTGGTCGAGCACGGGTTAGAGGTCGTCGAACCGGCAGACGAGGGGGTGGACGTGTACCTGCAGCTGCAGCACACGCTGATGATTTCACTGTTGGTCCTTCCCAACTGACACAGTTAGGCACAGGATCAAGTGCAGGACGTGAGGATGCTGCTGAACCGTCTCATCGACAGAAGAGAAGGACGGCGAGGAATTGATGTAGTTCTATTATATTAGGCGATCTGTGCAAATATATATATATATATATATACTTCAAAATAGACTGTGTATATTATAATTAATGGTGGTTCATGGAGGATGCACACTATGTGTGGATTTTGGATTGTGTTTTCTCATATACTTTATGTGGATTGTTTATTGTGGTTTGTTTTTTGATTTGAATTTATCCAAATATGTATCAGGGATATATGTACGAAGGAAATATGGTCTAAAGGGGGTGGAATGGAAAAAAAAAAAATTTTTCTTCTAAAACCGCTGTTTCAAACAGCGGTTCTTAAGGTATCATTACGGCCTCTCTGCAGGTTTGAAGGCCTGAGTTGTTCAGCCAAGAACCGCTGTTTGAAACAGCGGTTTATGAGAAAATATTAATGAACCGCTGTTTCAAACAGCGGTTCTTAGGTGAACACCTCGGGTCTTCAAACCTGCAGAGAAGTTCTCATAAGAACCGCTGTTTGAAACAGCGGTTCATTAATTATCCCAATAACCGCTGTTTGAAACAGCGGTTTATGGGGGTTGACCGAGTCAGAGGGTCACTCTTGTATATATTTTTGAACCGAGGTCAGTATTGTATATATTTTTTTTTATACGGTCAAAATGGAAAAAAACTCCATTTATTTACGTATTGACAAACAAGGCACTTTGATAGGGAAGAAATTAAGCCCACCTTCAAAGAACAGGTGCTTTTACTTTTACTTATAACTTTAGTTTATAAAATGCGTAAGTTCTGAACAGTCACTCTCTTTGGAGACTCAGTCTAAACAAGCGGCCGGATAAATTTGTACATATATATATATATATATCAAGAATAATCCATTAAGTTACGTAACTTACCATACATTATCATCTTACCGTTAATTTCATAAAAATCTATTAAGGTACATATCTTTTATATAAATATATATATCTATATATAAAAGCTAAGTGTATTTGATTTAATATTGTATTAAGTGATCTCCATAAGATCAGTTGTAGAATAATTTTTTTAAAATGGATCATTAAATTAAATATTTCTCTAATATATGTCAAGTTTTGCAAAAAATTACCTTAATCCAATGTTCGATATTTTTAAAAATTGACTATAAAAAAATGACAACATTTTGAAAACCTAAAAAATTACAGTATTCACAATAAATTTTTTCGAAAAGTAATCATTAGATTACTGTGAGTTTTTATCTAATCCAACGTTCGACTTTTCAAAATATATTCTCAAATGCTCCATATAGCATGATCATTGTGAGATTTTATCTAATCCTTATTGATTTTTCAAAATATATTCCCAGACCATATAGCATATCTCATACTCCCTCCGTCCCATAAAACAGGCCTCTTCCAAAAAAAACATGCATATTAAGAAAATTCATTAATGCATTGATTTATGATTTTTTTTTACCTTTTATTTCCAAAACTACCATTTTTCCATAATTACATTTGGTGTCATGTAAAGGCATTCTTGGAATAATAAATGGTAATATGGAAAAGTTAAAAGAAATATAATTTGACTTTTCAAAATGAGAGGGGCTATTTGCAGCACAACCTTTACTAAAGGAAGTCCATTTAAAATATTCATTGGGTATATTATACCATTTTCTAAGTACAACCCCTTAAGTTTTAATGGAGCCCATTACTATACAAAACAAAAAATTTAAAATGTCATAAATGACCCAAGTCTAAATACTAGACACAATTCTATTTGCAATCCATTATCCCATTAATTAAATTAAAAAAACAAAAAACAAACAAAAAACAAAAGAAAAAATGTCTTCATCTTCATCATCTTCATCTTAAAGAGGTTGGTTTGAAGTTTGTACTCACTCTAAATACTTTCGTGTTAGGTTTGTTTGTATATTATCGGTAAACATTATATTTGGAATAAACTTGTTTCAAAACATGAAAAATAGCGTTTTATAATCATTATGGTATGATGGTTTTATGAAAAAAAATCCATGTTTCGATCGGAAAATTGAAAAAAAAAATTATGTGTTCGTGTTCGCATTCGGACTGGTACTACCGAATATGAAGTTTTAGTATTCAGCTGTGGAAAACCGAATATGAAGCTTTAGTATTCAGCCGTGGGTAACCGAATATAAAGCTTTAGTATTCAGCGGTGGGAAACCGAATATGAAGCTTTAGTATTCAGCCGTGGGAAACCGAATATCATTACACATATTCAACTGTAGGAAACCGAATGAGGTTTTTTTTTTTTTTTTTTGTTAGGTTCTCTACTTAATTATAAAAAAGAAAAAAAAAAAACCATATTCGGTTTCCTACAGCTGAATATGTGTAATGATATTCGGTTTTCCACGACTGAATACTAAAGCTTCATATTCGGTTACCCACAGTTGAATATTAAAGTTTTATATTCGGTTTCCCACCGCTGAATACTAAAGCTTCATATTCGGTTACCCACGGCTGAATACTAAAGCTTCATATTCTGTTGTACCAGTCCGAATGTGAACACGAACACAGATTTTTTTTTTTCAATTTTCCGATCGAAACATGGGTTTTTTTTTATAAAATCATCATACCATAATGATTATAAAATGCTACTTTTCATGTTTTGAAGCAAGTTTATTCCAAATATAATGTTTACCAAGAATATACAAACAAACCTAAAACGAAAGTGTTTAGGGTGAGTACAAACTTCAAACTAACATCTTTAAGATGTTCTTTCATGGTGTTGGGAGTAATATGGTCATTTGATAAATTATGATCTATTATGGGTTGCTTGTAGTATTTCTATTATGTAATGGGTTGTATTTAGTAAATGGTAAAATGGGTATATTTATTAAATTTTTATTGTGCTGTCTTTAGTAAAAATACAAATGGGTGAGTTGTACTTAGAAAATTGACTGCCTTTAGTAAAAGGTGTGCTGCATATAGCCCCTCCCTTTCAAAATATACTATCATTTTAGGACAGCCAAAAAAAAAAAGGCCTATTTTTATAGGACGGAGGGAATATATATATATATATATAACATCTTTAAGATGTTCTTTCATGGTGTTGGGGGTAATATGGTCATTTGATAAATTATGATCTATTATGGGTTGCTTGTAGTATTTCTATTATGTAATGGGTTGTATTTAGTAAATGGTAAAATGCGTATATTTATTAAATTTTTATTGTGCTGCCTTTCGTAAAAATACAAATGGGTGAGTTGTACTTAGAAAATGGTCTGCCTTTAGTAAAAGGTGTGCTGCATATAGTCCCTCCCTTTCAAAATATACTATCATTTTATGACAGCCAAAAAAATAAAAAGCCTATTTTTATAGGACGGAGGGAATATATATATATATATATATGTTCTAGTGAATATTTGCTGACTTTAAGCTAAAGTAAGCAAATAACATAAATCTTTGGATTTAAATTTTGAGATGAATCTTCCATTAAGTGAATGAAAATTTAAGGATTTGTGTTATTTGTTGATTTCAACTAAAGTAAACACATGCGGACTTAATCACTTTTATATATATATATATATATATAGAAATGATGGTACACACCGCAGTGTATACCGTATTTACAATATGTACTGATTGAGTTTGTATATATCAACAATTTTATAGCAGATAGAGGTACAGGATATCTAAATTAGATTTTTCAAAAGTAGCTTTTCTAAGTTTTCTTCCTTGTCCAGAAGACTAGGTCAGGGAAAGATGATTTTGCACAGCACATCACATCACATCACATCACGTGGCCCCTTCCTTTTTTATTTTTTTTATTTTGGTAAAATTAAAAATTGACACCTAGTCTATCACTTACTTTATATTTTCCCCCGCAATAATTTTAATTACAACCCATCGATCCCTTGCAATTGTGATGTACATAAGGCTAAATGTATAATAAATTTTGAAAGATTGATAGTTGGATTTAATACTTTTTATAAACTCAATACTCACCAAAAATCACAGTGATCTAACGTATAGTTGATTTTTAGAAAAATTGACTGGATAAAATTGGTGATAACTTAAAGAAAAAAAGTCACAATTTTTGCAGTGATATTTTTCAAATATTGACCGTTGGGTCATTGTGATTTTTGGTGAATATAAAATTCATTAAAAATTTATCTAATCTGATTGTCAGTTTTTAAAATCTATTTTGGTTCATTATGATTTTTGGCGAATATAAATTTCATTAAAATTGTATCTAATCTAACGACCAGTTTTTTAAAATTTATTATGCATATGATCCTATCCGTTTAATTTTAGATAAAATGCATCCAATAATAAACTCCCAATGTATATATTGTTATATCTTGAGCATAAGTAAGCTACTTTAGCTTAATTTATATATGGTTCCACAAAGCTTTTGAAGTGAGCTCGTATTGGAATGCATTCATATCATAAAGGAGATTAATGTGTTGTATTAGTAAGCTCAAAATAATAATGTTTTGAATGAGAAATTGCCTGCATGCGTTTTTAGAGAGAGAGAGATAGACATTTTTCTGATTCGCTGTGTTTGTAGCTTGCAGTGCTTCCTCTGCAGACGTGATTATTATATCCTGGGAAGCAGACGTCCATCAAACTCTAAGCACTTATAGGAGGGGCATATTTTGTATTAAGGATAAAATATACAACACTTGCCTTGATCAAGTTTCATAAATCATTTTTCTGCTCCAAATTCTACAAAACTTGTAAGTTAATTATTTTATGCATTATGTTTTTATATAATTATTACTTGAATAATTTTCTGGTTTGATGGAATTATTATTAAAGTAGTCTTCTTATACTTCATCTTATTCTTTATTATAGTTGGTATATAATTCAATATTTTACAGAATGATATACAATCTATTTTATATTTTAAGTGATTGTTTGACATAATATTATTCAATTCTGGATAATTTTTTCTAACATATGTTAAAATTTGATGGCGGAAGTAGGGGAATGCCAACTCGCTTATTGCAAAAGTAGCTTTTCTTCCTTTATCTTTTGTATTTTGAAAAGGGCTTTTCTTCCTTTATTGGAAGGCCAAGTGGGGCAAAATCAATTTGCTGATCGGTTGGCCACTCTATTATTATTATTATTATTATTATTATTATTATTATTATTATTTTTGTGGCCATAAGTTTCTTTGATTTTCAATTATTTCTTGCCCTCGTTTAGCCTTCACTTAACCTAGTGAATTTTTGTTTTTAAATGGAATTTTTTGAATTTTTTTATTTAAATATAAAAAAAAAATGCTCTTAGATTAATAAGTCATTGTTTTCCAACGATGGATAAGAACTTCTTAATTACGCAAATTAAGAAAATGATTTTTTTTCTTCTTTTTTGAGAACAAATATAAGGAGTTGAGATTTTCGCTTCAAGAGACATGATTCTCAATTAAGTGCGGCAAATGGACCTGTTTGGGCAAGGTGAAAATGGGTTGAGACAAAGTGCATGTGATCCATTTAAGATTTAGTATGTGTTTGACCTGATCCAACCCTAGAGTATGCAAATTTGCATGTAATCATTTTTAGTTATATGGAGAAGAGATCTATAATTTCTTGCAATGTTCTCATATGCTCACTCACAGGGTCACAGTCAGTGATTTGTGATTTACTATTACGCCAGACTCGAAAACCAACAGATTCCTTCGATTGAATCGGCAGTGAGAATCTCAAATTTGGTATGGAAAAACGAGACTAAAGGATACATTTTGTTGACAAAGCTTTGAAATTAGTTGCCAAAATGTGAAAGCAAATGCAATAATAATATGGTGATTGGAAACAGGAAGTGACCCTTACCATCTCATTTGTTTTGTTTCTTGTAGGAGGAGAAAGGAAAGGGAAATGAGAAGAGAAGGGATAGTGAAAGAATGAAGTATCTTCATCTTTGTAAGGTACTAGTTCGTAGATGCCAGCTAGGTCTGCTGGTAAAAGTTTTTAGTGATTGTACCAGCTACTAGTGAAAAATTTTGTGCAGAATTTATGAATTTTCTTCCAAATCTGACCTTTTGACAGGAAAAATTGGTGGCTTCGTGGTTTAATTAGGTGGCCCGAATTTAATCCATTTTTAAAAAAATGCACCAACCCAAACCCATTAACACAGGACTGGTTTGGTATGTTAATGGGCTTGTCTTGATATCATGCCAACACCTCTATGCCTCTATGCTACAAATAGAGGCGATGTAATTACCAATGAGCTCTATATCTCATTAAGTAGGTTTAGTGTGTAAAAATCAACTTGATCTACTTAGTAAGACTGGCAACACACAAGTGGTACACAAAATAAGTAATCTTTTTGTAATATTACTATTTTTAAAAGAGGCTAATCACATCTATGAACCAACAACTAGTAGTGCGCAACTCCATCTCCACTATCATTAAGATGTGAGTTGCATCTTAACAATTTGTGCATGTTTCTAGACCCCACCAAGTTTAATAAAAAAACAAATACTTCAAAAAGAATAAAAAAGATTTAGTTGAGATCCATAACGCTCATTCAACATGCTTATCCCTTGGAAAACAATGGTTGCTAAATCAAATGGGACAGCTGACTCGCTTTCTAGAGCGCAAAAGCCGTGTAGCGACAGGAAAACGAGCTTCTAGTTGCAGTAATCATGGTAGCATAAAGGAAGATTGGTATAGATACCCCCAAATCCATCGATCATGTTATGTCCTATAATGGAAGTATCAATACCCATTTGTTAATATTAAGGTTGAATTTAGGGTAAAGATAGTTTTTTATGGATTAGCATAAAATAAATAAATAAGAACATAGTCAATGGGCTTGAATTTCAATTGTTGTTGAATGGGCTCCAACCAAGCCTACTCAGAAATATCGATCGGTCAAGCCCAAATCTGCCATGGACAGTCCCACGTACATGGAGATTAGTGTTATAAGTTGGATGCTTATTCATAATGTTATGATGATTAGAACTATAGAGGGTGCATGTTTTACAAATTAAGGCAATTATCCTTGTGAAAGATTGTGGTAGGGACACGTATTTACCATTCAGACACGTATTAGTCTTATAAATATAATTTTATTTTAGATGGATCAAGTTTTATGATGGACACATATGAATGTATGTAAAAGATAGAAAAATCTTCGTGTAACAAAGTCTATGATCATTATAAAGATCTACACATAGTTTTAGTTACAATTTTTTTTTTTTTTTTTGCTATACAGGTATCTTGGGCCAGCTTGCACGTACAAAACTAAATTTTGCACCCTGAACAAGGCTTCCGAAATAAGATTTGTGCTTTGCGGTCCGTGACCCTGGATATTAGTCGCTAATGGGAGTCGAACACGAGACCAAAAGACAGACATGGAGTTTTAGTTACATCATTAAGTTAGGTCCACTTACATCCCAAAGCCTTAACCCAAGAGGCCAAGATAATTAAATAACATGACCTCAAGTGAATTGGCTCCAAATTCGTCAACCCTAAACCAACTTACCAACCCAATGTCTATAGAAACCAATTGCTAACATAAACCGATTGTAGATTAGCATATATATATATATATATATATGAATTGTATGGTAAATATGATCAGTTGAAAATTAATTATTAATAAGCACCGGATTCTTTTTCTTTTCTTTTAATTATTTACTTAGTGCATTTGGATTTGTTTTTTATAAGTACTTATTTGCTTTATTTGCTTTTTTAAAAATTTTCTAAGAAATTATGTATTTCAAATTTTTTAAAAAGCAAATAAGTACTTATGAAAAATAAATCCAAACGGTGCCTTATTTAAATGAACTATAAGTAAAAATTTTTAAAAAACCAAATACTACAGCAAAAGAATAGACCAGTGGTGTCAAAATGGACGGGCCACCCATTTGGCCTACTGACCAGTCCGATAAGCTAACGGATCAGGCTAGATCCGATCTGATAACTAATGGACTGAACAGATCTGCTTCATAGTAAATAAACTGGACTCAGCTAAGGTTTTTTGTCCAATGGGCCGGCCCGATCCGAGTTCGATAAGCAGTTCGAACTTATCAGATCCACCCATTAGCCCATTAGTCCAATCCATTAGCTCATCAACGCGATATGTTAGCCTGATCCGGCCCAGTCCATTAGCCCGATCCAATTCGATCCATTAGCTTGCTCTGGCCCCTTACTATAGTAGACCAGTCTAATGGACTGGATTGGGCAGGCCCTTTCCTCTTTTTGGACTGACCCAATCCGGTCTGATAACTTAATGGGCAAAATCCGATCCGATCAGATAGCCCATTAGCCCATTTCCTTAACGGGCTGGCCCAGCCCGATCCATCCATTATGTAACCACTAGAATCGACCTAACCTGTTGCATTGTTCATAATTTCCAAATTGGTAGCATCAACACCACCGCATTTTGGATCAGAACCAATTAAGAAAATAGCTGGTGCCAGTATTGGGGTTTGGGTCAAAACAAATTAATTACGCTATTAATTAACAATGTTATTAGAATGGACCAGTATTGGAATTCATCCATTCCATTAGTTATACGATGATTAATGGATCATATATTCATCTCATCCAAAAACCCTCTAGCTAAATGGATCCCATTTGCTTCACAGAACCTATCTAACAAGTCTAGATCCTTTTTCCCCCCCTCGATCATTCTCAAGAACTTATATTCTACAAATTGGCAAATGTACTTAAAACCTGTTTGAATTAACTTTTTCTATAATCATTTTTGGAGCTTATAATTTCACTTGATCTAAGGGCCCGTTTGCATTAACTTTTGCTAGAATCACTTTTGGGTAACTATCTTTTCACATATTTTTGAAAAATTATGTTTAAACCATGTTTTCACATATCAAAATTTTCCAACTAAATTAAAGTAATTGTGATAAACCTCCTAACTTTTGTCATAATCACTATTAGTATAAAAAATTTGCAATGCATCTTATCATCCCTCAAGTTGTTTAAAAGTGATTATCATCTCTCCTCTCCTCTTAGATCAAGCCAAATTTTAAGTTCCGAAAGTGATAATAGGAAAAGCTCATTCAAACGGACCCTAAGAGGAGGGATTATGATCACTTTTAAATAATTTGAGAGATGATAAGATGTATGGCAAAATTTTTATATTAATCGTGATTGTGGGAAAAATTAGAAGGCCCCAATTTTTACTAATATCACTTTTAGTATGAAAATTATGATATGTGAAGACATGGTTTGAACATAATTTTAAAAAGAGATGTGAAAAAATAGTTCTCTAAAAGTAATTTTAGCAAAAACTAATTATGCAAACGGGGCCTTAATATCATTTTTCACTCTACATCTATTCTCCACCAAAACATTTAATCATGTGCTAGTCCCATGGAAGAGAGTGGAACTTGAAACCCTACTCAAACCAACCATTGATCGAGAACAGGTTTGCTTTAGCCTTTAATCGATCACTAAACCATACTAACTTTCTATTAAGTTGAGTACCCAACATAGGTATTTGTCACGTGAATAACCAATGCTCTTATACATGTTAAGTTTCCAACCTCAAAAATATAAGTTTGTAGGCGAAGGACCCAATAGGTATCTGAAGCGATAGCAAGCCTTCTATTAATTTAGGCAATATGGCCGGGATAGAATGGATTCCATTCTTCTATACTTTCAACATAGCCAAGATTTTTATTTATAATAAAGTTTGAACGCAAAACAAGGAAAATTAAATAAAAGAGAAAACACTTTAAAACACATGTTAAAACAACATAGATTAAGCACCACAACTACTACCTCGTAGCTCTCCTACCAGCTTAGAGTTGTCAGATTCATCACATTATTCCTCGATCACCGAAGCTCTGACAATGCCTCCACATCCTCTTCCACAGTAGTAAGCAAATACACATTATCCGAATTCCTCACCGAACAATTCGCACGAATCTCCCCTTGTCTCCCTGTCAACACACTCAACTGCCCCATCTTCAATATTGCACTCACAAACTTGTCATAGAAAAGTTGTTGATCATCAGCAAAGCTCTTCACAATACCCCGGGTCCTCTCATCACTATACAAATCTTGGTCCGACGTAAACAATCCTTGGCGATGGACGAGATCAACATAATACTTATTATCAAACACATTCGGAGTTCGAATATCGAGCACAGTACTGTTGGTTGAATTCGATGTGGGACAAACGTGGTAGAGGTCCTCGGCGAACTTCTTGGCCAGTGTAGGATCTTGGGTCGGGTAGAGACGGTTGTTGAAAGAGCCGCAGTGGCCTATGCCAATTGTGTGGCCGCCGGAGAGGGCTACGACGTCAGTGGCGTCGAAATTTTTGGTGGCGAGAGAAGAGAGAATGACGCTAGCGTTGCTTGTAGGTGATGGAAGATTGGCTACGGTTGCGTTTTGTGTTGCAAATGTTAGTCCGTCTCGCCTTCCTAATGGGACGTTGTATTCGGGGCCACCTGACTGCAATGAACACATTAATGCAAATAATGAATTTTAATACTGGTTTGTGTGTGTCATCGATATAAATTTGAAAGACTCAAACATGTATCAGATTGACAAAAATAAGGCAATTATATATATACTATGTTGCATGCCTTAGGTGAATATTTTTAAATATTCAGAGGGAATGATGATGATGATTAGATATTGGAAGTAGATGTGGCACTTACTAGTCATTATCTACATAAGAATTGAATGAGTCTATTGAATATATATATATATATATATATATATATATACACATAAATGATCAATTCAGCATATGTTTATATAAGGTTAGGTCAGCATGAAGTCCATCAATAATTGTATGATGCATATTTTGAAAAACTAAAATGCTACACAACCAGAAACTTTAACTCGAATTTAAAAACCACGGTGTGTCATGCTTTGAGTGGTTTTTAAATTCGGGTTAAAGTTAAAAACTAACCATTGAATTAGATCATGTACTTGTGCATGCCATGTCTGCCAAAAAGTCAGGGGTGTTCACCGGTTCGGTTTGGACAGTTTCGCCTTAATTTTGGGACCAAACCGAAAATTTCGGTTTGTATTTTTCATAAACCAGACCAGACTAATTGAAGTATTAAATCAAATCAATCATTCCGGTTTGGTTTGGGCAGTTTGACCGATTTGAAATTATTTATTTTTATATTTTTTTCCCACTATTTTCATGATTCTAACTTTCAATTTTGGGCCTTTAACCTTATACAATGTAGACAATCAAATTCTTGTAACTTCAAATGTAAAAAATATATTTTTGAGGCTTTTGGCCACTAAACTTTTGAAAGTCTCCATCTAACTTAAAGAAATATTAATTATATTATATACCTCTTTAGTTTATAAAAATATCAAATATATGAAATTTATATAATTAAAATTATTTAGCCGTACACCAAAAATCCAAAACCCACCGTTTAATTTTAAAAGTTGTAAGAATATTTTATAATATATATATATATATATATATATATATATAGAGAGAGAGAGAGGTTTGGTCCGGTTTATAATGGTTTAAAAATTTTGTGAATCGGAGCAAACCAAACCAATAAAAAAAAACAAAAAACAAAAAACAAATCAGTGTTTTGATTTGGTTTGGTTGATTTTTTGAAACCCCCTAGTCACAGTAATTTATCGGTAGAAAAATCGTAACGGAATTAAAAAATTAACATGTGAAAAGCAGTGTGATAATTAGAATAATCATCCTTAGCTGGTAGCCGTCCAACTAACCTTGCCTTCTCCTAGGAAACTTCGTGACAGAGAAATAAATAAATGAATTCATCCACTCCCCATGGAATGGATGGGGTGGGATCCACGAAAAAGTGGAAGTCATATGAAATTATGAATTGAAATTCCGTACACCATCTTTTCTTTAAAATAATTGAATTTAAATAACTATATAAAAAATAAAAAAATTTAGTTAGTTGAAAATTAATTTCACCCACTTTATTTCAACACTCTTTAGTGAGATAGTTGATACCCAATTTATTAATACTTTTACCAAATTTTTTTATCAGTAATTTGCAAAATCTCTCAGTATGAAAATTATATTTTAAAAAATCGATCATTAGATTTAAATATTTTTTTTTATAAATATCATGCCAATAAAAAATCAAGTTAATTGAATACTAATAGGAGTAATATCCATCCTATCCATAAAATCACATTTTTAATTAATAAAATATATTACAATCTTTCACAAATATATTTAAAATAGTTCTTAATATTCGATTGACTTTATATTTTATAAACATAACATGCATGAAAAAAAATATTTAATCCAATAATAAATTTCTTAAAATACAACTTTCATGAATGATAAAAATATTCATAAAAGCATTAATAAAGGACTCTTGTCCCATTTCAAAATATGTACGGATTAAAATTTTGTGCTTATCCGAGTTTTTGGTACAAAAATAGGGGAAAAAAAAAAAGAAAAAGAAAAGAGTTTGGTCAATTGTGGAAAGCGTGTGTGGTCACTGTTATTCCGTGTAGAATTAATGGTCCTGAATTGGCCTTACACAATAATAAGTCCGACCCCAAATGTCACGGCCAGCTACTTGCTGGCATGGATGCTTAATTGCGACGTACGAGTGAGGAGTGAGGAGTGAGGAGTGAGTGAGGAGTGAGGAGTGAGTGCGTGTTAGGCAAAGGAAAAATAAAGTTGATGGAAGGGAAGTTTCTTATTTTTAATTTTTAATTATTATTTATTTACCAGGTAAACGGAGTCACGCGCAGCGATGGCGGCGATGTCAGCACAGGAAACAACCCTGCCGCATAGTTTGTGCACAAGCTCACGGAGTTCGTTTATGATTTCAAATGCCGTCGCCCTCAAACTCAGATTTGGTGGTGCATTCTGCTCGCTCGGCCCACTTGCCGATCCATCCAGCAACACTGATCCATCACATCCCTGCACATTCATTTCATTTTCATCATCATTATTTGCCTTCACCAAAAACAGAGCACAAGAGCAGAACAAAATGGAGAACATGGCACAACCAAAAGCTTAGTTGGCGCACGATAGCACCACCTAATAATTAATTAAACAAACAAACACCCTTTAAAGAGTACATGTAACGAAGGGCATAAAGTAGAAAATTACCTGAACAAAGCAGTCATGGAAGTGGAGGCGAAGCAAGCCAGCAGCTTGGCCAATATCATCCTTGAAGATCTTCTTGAGCTGTTTTCTGATAATGGATTCCACCTTAGGACAACTTGATTCGTAAAATGACCATGACAGTCCATTCACTACTGGATAATTAGTACCGTAAGAGGTCTCAGCCTCCGAGACATAAAAGTAAGAAGACAGTAATAATAGAGAAGATGTAATGAAAAGAAGAGAGGTGAAAGAAACAGAACAAACCATTGTTTAAGATTTTTTTTATGAATTTTGTCCAAGACAAAGGCAACAAAGGGCCCTTCTTTATAGGCAAACAAAAGTCGTGTGTTAAAATTGCTTTTTCATATGAATACTATAAACCATCTATTGGTTTGAAATAAACAATGACTTCGGCTTCATAAGTCTTCTTCCAAGAAAGAGAGAGATATTTTAGAGGCCCGTGGTTGACACATTATCTACCCTTCCCATCTCTTTAATATTGATGGAAATATATACATACAACCACGTTATCTACCCTTCTCATCTCTTTAATATTGATGGAAATATATATATATATATATATATATGAAAAATATTTTTATGAGAGATATTTTATTTTAATTAAAATTAACTAAGACCCTTTAACTAGTGGATGAAAATTTTGAAATTAATCATGCATTAAGTAAATGGAAATCTAAGAATTTGTACTATTATCTGATTTTAACTAAAATGAGATATACTTGAAAAAATTAGGACTATATATATATATATATAAAATGCTAAACATATTAATTTTTAGATCAAAATTTTAAATCAAATGGTATGACACAATGATAGAACTTATACTTTTATGTGTGTTTCAAAAATGAAAGACAGCAAAGATTCTGTCTAACTTCCATGTTGAAAGGTTTTAAAATTTTGATTTAAATTTTGGTCTATTTAGCATTAGTTACTGTCTTTTTAACGACAATTTAAGTAGGAAAATACTAGATTTAATTTTCATACTCCGTAAAAAGTATTTTAAAAGTACATCCCAAATAATGTGGCACTTAATCAATTTTCTTGTTTTTTAGCACATTTTTATCTTAATAAAAAGCCTTGGATTCATTTATGAGACCATTTTGCAAAAAAAAAAAAAAAAAAAAAAAAGGGGGAATGTATAGTATTGCTTTTTGGGTTATATTAGAATCCCTTTAGATGAAGTGGGTGTGCAGCCTTATTTTTAGGAATGAATGAAATCACTCATGAACTCTATCAATTTAATAGTTAGGGTGTAAATATTCAATTTTAAATTTTATTTATATGAACTATTGTGATGGATTATATGGACATCAAATTTAAATTTAATTGAACCTCTTATATTTATAATTCAACCAAAAAAAAAAAACACTGTCGTCATATATATATATGAATGAGGTTGTGTCTAAAAGTCGTACAAATGAAATCTTATCTATTGGATTACCCACAAATGAAGGGAACCAAAGGATTCTTATCTGGTAACCATATTCAAACTTGGGACCCAAGAATTAATGAGTCCCATTGTCTACGCTCGTCGGCACCTGCTGGGGCTGATGGTGGCGTTCTTGTCCAAGTAACCCTTTATTCTTTTATTTCCTTCTTTTATCCTCTAGGACACGTCAGATCAATAGGCCTTTTTTTCCTTTTTTTTTTTGTCTTTTTTAAAAAGTAATGGATCCTTTGCTAACAAGCAATTGGAGCAAACAACTTTTCTTCAAGTATCCAATCTTAAAGTTCGAAAATTTGAAACAAAACTTTCGTCAAACCTTATTAAGAAATGAGAGATATATAGCATTGTATATAAAAGGATCAATGATTTTCCAATCAAATTTTTCTTTATATATATATATATATATATATATATATATATATATATAAAATTCAATTCATTCTACGTGGCGGTTCTAAAAGGCCTTTCTTCCCCCATTCTCTTCTCTCTTTAATTCACTCTTATTATCTCTTTTCTATTGGTTCATGTCATATTTGATTTTATTTTATTTCCCACTTTTGACTTTCCATTTATATCAAATTAGGGTTTCATCGTATGGTTTCTATTTTCATTAAATTATTTTTTCTATTTTTTTCTCTCCACATCAGCCATTCCCACATGAATTTCATATCACTATTAGGGGTTTTTTTTTTTCTTTCTTCTTCCCTTATGTTTTTTTTAAAAAAATTCTTCTTCTCTCCACAAACCATCTTACATGTACGTTCTTTTTCTTTGTCTCTATAATAAAGATTTTTTTTGTTTTTTTTTTTTTTTTGTTTTGACTTGCTACTTCTTCTTCTTCATATACTCCTTCAGTCTCTTTCTATATCTATATATGTTTGTTTGTTTGTTTTTTTATGAGTTTTGATACTAGAAATTATATCCACTGCGCGTTGCTACTTCTTGGTATTTTCTTCTCTTACTGACAAACCCAGGTATTCATCTCCTTCTCTTCTCCTTCTTCTTCTCTCTATTTCTATATATGTTGTCTCTTTTTTTTTTTTTTTTTTTTCTCCACTGCATGCTGCTTTTTGGTATTTTCTTCTCTATCTCTATAATAATATATGGTTTTTTTTTAGTCAAAAATGTGGTTCTTGGAAATTTATAAAAAGAAAAGAAAAAAAAAGCTTTCTTTGGAGATTTAGCTCAAATTATAAATGGATACTATATTTTTCAGACTATAAGACCATCTTCAATTTAAAATGGAAGTGACATGGTTGTATTCAAAAAGTGTTTTTATTTTTTTTATTTTTATTAAATAGGTTCTTGGAAGGTTAGCAAGTAGTATTTGAGATTTTCGAATTAAGACTGTTGATACTTGATAGTGGATGAAATGATGAATTTGGATCATAGGATTGGGTTTTTATAATTGCCGCACATCGTGCGAGATGACTATATATATATATATATGTATATATATATATATATAAGAGATAATTGGTTAAAAGTCCGATTTTAAAAAGTTTTATTGCATAAAGTCCAGTCATACTTTTTTTCTTTTGAAAAGTCCTGACTATAATAATTTTATTGTTTAAAGTCTCATTTAAAATAAAAACTATTTATTTTAAGATGTAATTGCCCTTCCTCTTAATTCCCATGGTGATACCCGTGACAATTTGTTGCGATCCACAAACAACAGATATGAAACTCATATCAGCAGCTCTTCACTCTTTTTCTTTTTCACGATTTTCCGGCAACAAAGCTCATTGGCATTGCTTCCGTCTCTCTTCCTCTCTTCCTCCCTCCTTCCAACCTGAATTGAACTTTATATTTTCAGCTTTGAGAGGGGTAGTACACAAGCAAACTTTTTTTTTTCCTTCTATCTTTCTTTTCATATATTTTTTTTTTCGTAGATGCAATATTTAATCCTTTGATCATCCATATCACAAATTCCAACTCCTTTACAAAAAGAAACTGCTCAATACTGAGACATGACACACAAAACACCAAAACACAAAAACAAGACTCGAAAACGGCTCTCCAACCAAGAATTGATTCACTTAACCTCTACCCTTAAGCTTCCTAAGCTGGCCAAGAAAATGAAACTTGAAGGCTCGAATTAGGTACTAATGGCAATATAAATGTGAAAGAATTCATAATCAGTGATGTGCATGGGCAACTACCTAAGCCAAGGATGGAACAGATCATCGGTGAGCTTCAAGGTGGTGCTAGTGGGGAGACTCAGCATGAAAAAATGCTTCAAGAAAACATGGAGATTCAGACAGTGGGCGAGCACCAAACCAAGCCCCGTTTTTATTAGATTCATGCCCAATAGCAAAGATTACAGAGGGCATCTAGATTCATGGCGTCATCAGTGTATAGATTGGAGTGCAAACATCCCTATTTTTGGTATACTAGAAAGGAAGCATATGCACAACTTGAAAATCTCCTACGTAGGTTGACCCAGGTCGATCTAGTTTAGCAATTTGTGGCACAGATCGGCTCCGTTGAGTAAGCTCCATCGACTCCTTTTCCCATGATATATGGCGACTCTTTCTCCTAAAATCTGTTGCAACTCTTCCTATGATCTCCGTTTCAGGTGTGCATTTATGTTGTCGGACTATTCTTCTTTTTTTCTATGCAGTAACTCTCTCTGTCTTCCTTTTTCTTCTTGCTTTTTTCTGTACAGTCTCTCTCTCTCTTCCTCTTTCTTCTCTCCGTCTTCCACTCTTTTTTTCTGTTTCTCTTTTTCTCTCTTTTTTGTCTCTCTCCTCTTTTTTTTTTTCTTGGTCTCTGGTTGTAAAAATGTAGGGAAAAAAATACTTTTTCTTATTTCTATTTGGTGGCTGGAAAAATGGAAGAAAAAAAAAAAGAATTTTTTTTTCCCCGGGCGTAGTGAAATCTAATTCTAGCTTAGTAAGCTTGAGATCCCAGCATAGTGAAATCCAATTTTGGTTTAGTAAACTTGGGATTCCATCATAGTGAAACGAGTTTCCATCGTAGTAAAATTCATTTTCCAATGTAGTGAAATGCATTTTTGTTGCAGTGAATTGTGATTCCGGCATAGTGAACTCCGGGGTCTGGCGTAGTGAGCTCATGTTTCGGCCTAGTGAACTCCGGGGGTCTAGGATAGTGAACTCCGGGTTGGGA
Organism: Hamamelis virginiana; assembly: GCA_017140935.1. Lineage (NCBI taxonomy): Eukaryota > Viridiplantae > Streptophyta > Magnoliopsida > Saxifragales > Hamamelidaceae > Hamamelis > Hamamelis virginiana. The sequence goes on from JAESVK010000165.1 coordinate 19,589, forward strand.
TTGAAGGTTGCTTGGGGAAGGAAGGGTATTTTTGTTCAATTCATGCCAAAAAGACTTTTGGGATGAAAGATCTTTTGAGATGACTTTTTGCATGAAAATCTTATAAATGAGGACCTTTGGGCAAATTCCCCTATATATATTGATATAGAATTTTGATCAGGTAAGGATGTCCTTACCTAACTTATCGTTTGCCCATCTCTTCTCGGAGCCATAGGATATGTATTTTGAAAAATCGACCATTGCTTTAGATAATCTTCTTATAAATGTGTCTACCAAAAATCACAGTAATTCGACGATTGGTTTTCAAAATATAGTCCATGAAATAGTCTAACAGTATTTACCGTTGGATACTATCACAATTGTTTAAATGTCTATATTTTAAAAACCAGTCGTTAGATCACTATGATTTTTTACGGACATTACATTCATAGAAAAATTATATTTTTCATGTATGAAAAAAAATCAGAGTGTTCCAATGGTTAGTTTTTGAAAATATCATTTTGAAGAACTATTGTTTTTTTTATTAATTAAAAACATTACAGTTTTTATAGTGATATTTCTTAAAATCTAACCGTTGGATCACTATGATTTTTGGCATACATAATATGCATAAGAAACGTATCAAATCCAACAGTCGGTTCGTGAAAATATTTATCGTAACTAGGTAATGTTTGGAAAACAATGTGTAAACATAGGTGTCAAAATTGGGTGTAAGGGGAATGTGACCTTATATATATATATATAGATTGTGTGCTTTGTTAAAATTAAAGTAAGCCGGTAGACGATAGACCTAATTAATTTGCACTGGCTTAACTTTTTCTGCATTCTTCTCTTTATATTATGAGATAGTAAAATTTGCATAAATACAATAGATTCGGCTAATTTACACAAAATGAGATATTACAAAAAAGAATTTGAAAAAATAATAATAATAAAGGCTATAAAATCACAATAATTGAGGTTGCAAAATGAAAACTGGTGAAAATATTTAGAGTGTTGGACAGTCTAAGCTCAACTTGACTTAACTTGAATTGAGCTTATTTGGAGCTTCACTTGAGCCCAATAAGTCATTTGTTTAGGATAAGACTTCGTTTATGTTAACTCTTTTTAAAATCACTATTTGAGTTCAAAATTCTACTTGACCTAGGAAATGGGATAATAATCACTTCTAGACAATCTGAAGAGTTATAGGATGGTTGACAAAATTTTCATACTAGAAGTGCTTGTGTGAAAAGATAGGGCCTAACTTTTGCTACAATCACTCCTAATATGAAAATTTTGATATGTGAAGATGTTAGCCTTATGGTTTCAATCCAACTTTGTTGAATGATTTTGATGATAACAAACATTGTTCTATGTATATTCAATTGTGCATATGAATACTTTGTTATACACTCTTGTTAAATGTCAAACTTTGTTGAATGATTATTTGGCTAACCTTGTTGAATATTTGGTTGTCATTATTGATAATTGACATTATCCTATAGTTTTATATATCAATTATAGTATATATATACTTATAAGAACATGATTCAAGTTGTCAATTGAAGAAGGTTCAACCATCATTAAAACTAAGCTCAAGTGAACTTGTTGAACATTCACTAAGGAGCATGGAGCAAAGAGCTACAACTTTACTCAAGTCAAAGATGAAGCCTAGTACAAGCCAAGCACAAATGTTGAAAATCCTTTATGAAGATCTTGCTTTTATTCTTGTGTGAGAGTGCTTATGATTTATATTGTAAATATCTTTTTATGAAGATCTTGCTTAAAGACAATAGGTTTTAACTTTGAAAAATCACATTTTGGTCAAAAGTTAATTCAAACTCATAATGGGCTATTTGGATTCAAAGACAAAATATTTTACACTTATTGCTTTGGTATACTTATCTTTGAAAAATATTTTGAATTTAGTCAAAAATGTCTTTAAACACTTAGTTAACTAGTCCATATGTTGGAAGTTGATTTAGACTTAAGAATCTCAAATATTAGCTTTACAACATAGCTAGTCGACTAAACTAGTTGACCTAGTCGACTAAGTATGATGTCAGCTGCCAAATTATGAGAAATCTTGTTCTAGTCGACTAACCATGTGTACTAGTCGACTAACTTGCCTTCTAGTCGACTAAATCCTTTGTCCCAATCGACTAATCGAAGGTCAGTAGCTTAGTTTTGAGAAGCAGCTTATCTAGTTGACTAAACCTAGTTGCTCAGTCGACTAATCGATTCCGGAAAGTTTAAATCAAGTATTTTAAATGGCCTAATCGACTAACCTTTTAGTTATAGTCGACTAACCGTGCCCAACTTTCAAATTGCAAAGCTTTCCAGTATCGTAGTCGACTAACTCCTTTTGTCTAGTCAATTAAGACTTGTTTGCTGCTCAATAACGGCTCTATTTTTTGAGGGGCGTATATATACTCATTGTATGAGTCTTGAATCAACTAATGATCACACATAAACTTATACCAATCTAGTGTTCATCATTTTTGTGTGAATTAGTCAATTGATTCATCATTTTTTCTTGAAGCCAAAATTAGTTCATTTATTTAAGAGATATTATCTATTATAAATCAGCTTGTTGAAGCACTTATTGTATTTGTTCATTCTATTCATTTGTAAAATTGTGTGAAGAAGGGTTGGGTTGTAACCCTTGTGAAGTTTGAAGTTTGGTGTTAAAATTCAAGCTTGTGAGAAATCTCTTTGTGAGCATTTGTGATCTCTGGGTGAGATTGGGTGAGAATCTTCCATCATTAAAGAAGATTGTGGGTGAGAGTCTTTCACCCTAGAAAGAAGGCTGTTGTAAAGGTTTCTCCACTTTGAAGGAGTAATCTATAGTGGATTATGGAATCCTCGAGACGGAGATCTTGAGGCGTGGATGTAGGCGGAGACCGAATCACGTTAAATCCTTGTGTTTGAATCTCTTTAACTCTTTTCTTGCATTTCAATTTATACTTGCTATATTAATTGATGAGTTGTGATTCAAACTAATTTTCTCTCATTTCCAATTAAGTTTATTATCTTGTTTATCTTCCGCTGAATTTAATTAAACTATAGTTTTATTTGGTAATTATTTTTAAAGTTTGCATATATTCTATTCACCCCCCTCTAGAGGTATATACTTGGGCCAACATAAGACATTGTGGTCTTACACATAACTCTAAAAAGATATATATGAAGAGATGGCTTTCCAAAAGTGATTTTAGAAAAAACTAATTCAAATGAGGCCTAAGGGCCTGTTTGGATTAGCTTTTCTTAAAATCATTTTTAGAGTTTAAAATTTCACTTGATTTATGAAATAAGATGATAATCACTTTTAGAGAACTTGAGGGCTGATTAGATGGGTGGCAAAATTTTCATACTAGAAATGATTTTGATAAAAGCTAAGGAGCTCCAACTTTTGATACAATAACTTCTATTATAAAAAACTTTGATAAGTGAAGACATAATTTGAATATAACTTTAAAGAGATATATATATATATAAAATTGTTCTCCAAAAGTAATTTTAAAAAAAGCTAACGCAAACGAGCCCAAACTCTATGTACATTTGGCCAAGCTTGGTCTTGATAATAAGCTAAATAACCAAGTTTGTCTACTAATTTAAGCCAACATTTTTGTTTTTGTTCAAAATGTCACTGTCTTCCCTTAATTCGTTATTTTCCCCCCTGTAAAACGTCAAAAAATCCCGAGGTGGCAATTCAAATAGTTGTACTATATATTTTAGACAGCTAAATTATTATTATTATTATTATTAGAAAAGAGAAAGAAAGAGTTTACGGATTGATAATTAATTGCCAAGATTTATATAATTATATTATCATTCTAATTATTAATGGACAATAATAGCAGTAGGTGCTCCATCTAATTTTGGGTGTAACAACATGATCAATGTAAATGCTCAAGGACCCATATTTTAGGTTTTAAGAGGTAATTAAAGCAACCTACGTGTACATATTTATGTTAATATGTACGTAGCTAGGCATGAATAGGAAAATAATCCAATACTTTCGAAGTAGCATATACATATTTATTGCAGCTTTGATTTTGATCAGCATTCAATCTGGATCCATTCTAAGCACTGCAAATGTTGAAATCACAACGACAATAGTATCATAATACTAGCAATATCGAATTGTGAGAGGCTATAAAGTAAAGGGCATAAGAAAATGCTAAGAAGCATCCTGTTATTAAAAAAAAAGAACTATAAAAGTAAGATAATATATCAGAATCCCTGATTAATTAATACATTATAAGTTCCAATAAACATCTAGACCGTCTAAGCTGCATGAGATGAGAATTTCTTTTGTACCAAAAGAATTAAAGTAGGTAGCGTAAGCATATGCGTATGCATCTTGTTTTAGACATTTCCTCCAATGAAGCAACACCTCTTTTACCCGGAATTTTGAGAGGAAGAACAAGGACAAAGGAATTTTATAAAATTGAGCATAATAGGAATATTCGTACAAAATATTGGTTGAAACGCAGGTGAGAGAGACAAAATATTTATTCAAAAGCAAGTAGTCCGTATTTGAAAATATCTATGCACAAATTCAAATTCCCATTATTAATTTACTTGTTGAAAGAGGCAAAATATTTGTTCACTATTTGACTCTCACCATATTCAATGTACTAATTATTTCATGTGTAGTGATTTCAAAATTTACTACTTTCAAAACCTTATCAAAATGCGTAATCATTTTTAATTCTACTAAATGAATTGTTTCACCCAATGAAACCCCATCAACATCCTATCCACATACATTATAATTATCCATCCATTGTTAGTCCAAAATGGCTACCCACCCTAGATTTGAATTGTGGATATTGTTTTTTTCAAAAACTTTACCATTATTTTATACTTTGTATTTGTCAATTTAATTCACAATCAGTATTTTGAAAATTAATTATTGGCCACTCTAATTTTTTTTATAGACATAGCATGTGACCTTTGATTTGACCAGTCCCCTTCAACTCCAGCCATTCCAAACACCCACATCAAGAAGGAACAGATAAAAACTATTAGGAGCCGGAACTGATCGAGACTTTTACAAACTGGGATCTCCATTTCACGAGACATGATTATCTGCCAACCAACCCAACAAATGGATATAATTTATTTCTTATATTTGGCTGGTAATTAAGCTTTGGCTTTCTTCCAATCCAACAAACCAAGAAAAGAAAGAGGGATTGCTAAAAATTCTTAGACCATGTTCATTATTGGCTAAAAGCTAGACTTTCCTGTCTTAATTTCCAAGCATCTTCTGCACTTTTACCTCATTGTTTCTATTGTATCTAGAAATCTGAATACAAAATATCACTGTTTTAAAATCCGGACCATTCATCGAACCGAAAAAGTTACCGGATTAAGGGTCAACCGGTTCAACCGTCGGATCAACCGGGTTGAACCGTGACGTCATAAATATATTATTTATTTATTTATTTATGAGAATAAAAGCTGTAAATGATTCAAAATATAATTTTTTTTAAAATATTGTACAATCAATTCATATATTTGAATTTATGTGCAGTCATCAAAATTGAAAATTAATAATTACTATTGATCAATCTTTATTATATATATTTTTTTAAAATGCAAGATAAGAATACTGTATTATTCAATTAGGTGCTTGGATTTCTTTTTGCTATTTGGAATTTTTTTAGACTAATTTGTCTTTTTAGTCTTCTTGGCTTTAAGAGATTTTTAAAAAAAATTGGGACTATTTTTTAGTCATTCTAGCACCTAAAAAAAAAAACTGGGTTGACCGGTTTTTTAACTGGTTCAATCGCCAGATTGACTGGTTTTAAACTTAAATAGGTTTTTGTGGGTTAAACTAATCGGAGAGGGGATCGGTTCCCGGTTCAACCGGTTGAACCGGCCGGTTTGATCCGGGTTTAATAACATTGCAAAATAGACTTATTTCAATTGTCGAATGCAAGCCACCCAGGTACCGACTTTAGGCCCTCAAAAGACGGAGATAGAGAGATGGTGGATACATGCATGAATCATATAGTGTAATAACCCTAATAGCTTAGCTTTGTAAAATTTGAGGAACAAATTGCAGATCAGGAAACCACAAACAATTAATCCTTGTTATGACTGTCAATTAATTTAGGTATAGATGGGAAGATATTTAAATCTTTGACTTCATTCATTGTTAGGTGAACGTTTGAAAAAACTTCCATTACCAAATAATCAGCCCTGTGAGAGCATGTGGTGCTGTAAAATCCAGAAGACAAATATATATAAAGGTCGGTCGGGGGAAGTAGGTTTCTTGACTTCATTTTTATTTAATTACTCCATCAATGGGACATTGTGAAAGTTGTTGAAAAAGATGATTCTCATATAAAGTAGGTCCGTCGGACTCCGATTTCTAGGCTACTTTTTATTATGTTTTAAAATTAAAATTTATATAAAATTATATGAATCATCTAACATTATAAATACGATAGCATCAATTTTTAAACCCCACACACACACACATATATATATAGAGAGAGATGCATATAATTTAATTTAAATTTTAATGTCTAATTAATTTCCTTTTATCCCAGCCCAGCCCAGCTACGCATGATTAATCATTAATGTTGCTAATCCTTTCCACAAACTCATTTAAATACGTGTTGACAAACCATGCACTCAGCTTTTAGTGAACAGGAGCTTTTCCTTCTACTTATAACTTTATAAATCGACAACACATCAACAAAGCAAGCTTTCTCGAGACTCAGTCACACACTCTCTCTCTCTCAGTAGGAAATTTTCTTCCTTCCAGGAACTAGTGTAAGTCTTGTTCAGTCACATCACCCCTCTTTTCTTTTATTTTTTTCCTTCTAACCTAAGCTTCAATTAATGAATTCGTTATTAATTATTTCTAGGAACTTTTCTCCCTTCCAGGAAGGCCCAGGCACAAGACTATTTGTTCAGTCGCATCGCTCCTCTTATCTTTTTTCCTGTTGGCTTTCAATGCTCTTAGATATTTATTGAGTAATGCTATATGTGCTGCAGCGAATTGCTGTAAATATCACTACTGTAAGAAGAAAATAAGAATAATTTTGAAAAATTATAAAAGGGTAGTTTTGAATATTCACAATCTTTTTTTTTTTTTTTTTTTTTTTTGCAGACACATGTAAAGTTAGTTTGTAGCAATGCATAATATTTTTCTTTATTTATTTCCCTTTTCTGTTCTAGCCATTTAATTTACTTAACCTACGAGTGTATAGTATGTCCCTATGACCCTATCTTATAGGACATCTAGTATTTTGAAATGTTAGTACACTTCCATTGAGATATATATTTTGAAAAATCTATTATTGATCAATTAAATACTCTTCATAGATATGTGAGATGTACGTGCCAGTGCCAGTGCCAGTGCCAGTGCCTGTGAATCACAAATGGTTGTGATCTAAATTGCACATATGTGCTGACACTCACCTTAACCAACCTAATTAAATAATACAAGTTTCTTTTTTTATGAATATCATGCATGCCAAAAATTGCATTAATCGAACACTAATAAACATTTGATCCATGCATAAAGTCACGTTTTTATTCAATAAAAAAATATTACAGATTTTCACAAGTATGGATGAAGTGGCTTTTAATCTCCGATTGACTTGATATTTGATGGACATTGTTCACACCAAAAATCGTCATTTTTGTAATATATTGACGTGGCTATTTTTTGGGAAAAATATGTGGGTAATTAGTGATTAATTGAAAGCCAATAGGTGATAGCTACATAATTTTTAGTAAAATTACTATGGCTATTTAATTACCTACGGTAAATGTGGCTTAATAATTTGTTGGTGGGTGGTTATTAGAGAGTGGATCACTAATTAATTAAGAGTGTGATACATGGCTAATAAATGGTAGTAGTGAAGATGGTGTAGAAATCCTACACGTGATAATATTCTAGAAGAAAAAAGAAAGTTTTAATGTGGACACGTGGCTAGCAAAGATGTGTAGTATTTGATTTTAATTCAAATCACGTAAGGAGATAAGCATCAGGAACGTAGTTAATAATTATGGAGGTAGCACATGGCAAACAATTAAATTAAAGGAGGAGTGATAACATCAGGAAGGTGGAAATTTAAAAGATTGTGGAGGTGACACGTGGCATAAATTGGTTGCCATAAAGCAAAATTTAAGGAAGCAGGATAAGCACAACAGCCACTATTCACAGCAAACAAGGAACGTTGCCATATTCTGGGAGAGTGGAGAAGTTACAAAAGGCCATGATCAAATGTGGGAAAGTGCATGACAGTTATTTGGGCAGAAGTCTATAAAAAAGGGAATGCAGCAAAAGAGAGGACAACAACGACATCCACAACAAAGCACAGTGCTGCCGAATTAGATTTCTAGTTTTCAATTAATCTTTCATTGCCAATTTCATTCTCAATTTCTAGTTTATTTTACTTTCCAAGCATCCGGTCAATTTCAATTCAAGCAATCGGTTTCGATTCAAGAGCTCTAAGCGCTTACATTTCAGCAATTTCAATTCCAGCAGCAGTATTTCAATTCAAGTCAAGCAATTTCATTTTCAAGCAATGTCTAATTTCAATTCAAGCCCGTCTACATTCAATTCAAGCACTGTAAGCTTTCTTTTCAATGCAATTTCAATTTATGTTCAAGCATGAAGCCGATTTTTTTTTCAATTGTCAATTTCTGTTATTTCCAACTAGTCAGCAAGGTCTTCAAACATTCCATCCGAGAATCCATTTAAGGCCTACCATCACCTTAAGCAATCGCCTGACCTCGACCACATAGTGACTGATTTGGCATCAAGGCTTCTAAACCTTGATTTTGGCCAAGAAGTGCTGAGGGTTGTGTTCTAGCAACCTCAATTGGACTTTAGGAAGTCCTGGCACTCCCGCTCATCCGCCACCGCGTGCTATAGGTTCCTTAAACGTGAACAAACATAATATGTATAAAATAAACATTTAATCCAATGATAAATTTCTTAAAATACAACTCTTATATTAAATTTATAAAGTATGAGTTCTAAGTCCAGGTTGCTCAAACCGATTGGCCGATTGGGAGTCCAAGAAGATGTAACAAATGCACATGAGATCACAACAAATTCAAAAAATTTCGGTTCTGAAGAGATTGCATCCATGACAATCACTGGTTCCAACAACAATTCAAATAAGCTGCGATAGTTTAATTTGAATTAGTTTGAATTATTTTACTGCAGATTTTGTACGGAGTAGTTAGTTCTGTTTATCCAATTTAAACAAAGTGCTTGTAACGTCTTGTCCTCACACTTTCACGATTGAACTTTTAGCAATAATACAATTTCATTTTTACTTCAGTTTCATTATCTCTTCCTGCTTAAATTTTATAAACTATATAATTAAAAATATTGGTAAATGGGACCTTCCGGCCCATAGATATTTTTTGCGTGTCTTTCTTATTTACCGGCCGTTTCTGCCTTTAGTCAATGCATGTTTTATATTTAGCTAAACGCATGGAGTAGATAAGAACTTGTGACTTAAGGAAAGGATCCCGGTTTGACCAAAAAAACAATGGACCTCGTGATTCTCATTTTCATTTTCTTGATGTAACTGCTCTTTCTTCAACCACACACGTTACCTCTTGTGTTTTTTCCTTAGACCCACACCACACCACACGACACTTTACGTTACTTTCGGAAAACCTAACACGACTTTCAATTGGATTAATTTTGTCTAAAATTACTTTTGAAAAATTATCTTTTCACATATTTTTTTTAAATTTATAAAGAGGTAAATTAGCGTATGTGTCTCGGCATAAGAGTAATATTAGGCTGTTGAAAAATAAAATAAATAAATAGAGGTTCAAGAGTAGAGCTTTAGACCAAATTAAGAACCTACCAGACCCCAAAATGGGCTCAGAGAAGGAAGTGGTGGTCAAAATCTCCTTGGCATATAGAGAATTTAGCCACAAGCAATTATGCAACCAGGGGCTCGAATGAAGCCCAGGACACGCCAAGGCCATTTTCGTTTGGGTGGGGGTTATTGCTACCCCAATAGTTGCTCTCTAGAATCAAAAGTTTTTCATTCCTAAAATACTCATTTGCAAATTTAGTTTAAAGGACATAACAATTTAAAAAATCCAAATAATTGATTCCATAGGATTTTGATCTCTACACCCCATAGATAAAAATGCTCATTTATACCCTAACTTCCTCTTCTCATTTTGCTTTTTCTACCCATATTCCCTCTAAACCCTTCTCCTTCTCCATTTCATACAATTTGGTCACATTGTGGTTTTATTTCATTTTAAGGGTGGTTTATAGTGAGGAGAGGTCAAAAATAAAGCTCAGCAGTGAAAAGGCGACAAAGCTACCATTTTCAAATGCATGTGTTGGGCTCTAACCAAGCCTTTTCAGGATCTAGCAATCTTAGGCCCAAGCCATCAAATTTGCATCCCCCCATATTAGATTAGGGCTGCCCAGCAAATTAATGTTGGATTAAACTCATTCTTATCCTTCTAAAGGGGGCCCAAGGCCCAATCAAAACAAAAGTGGCTGTGAAACACCAATCAAATCGTCAAATAAAAGGGCAAAAGGCCTTGCGGAAGGTCCACGAGAATCGAGAGGCGCATTAGTCGAATAAGGCTTGATTCACAATTGATATGGCGCATTAGTCGGATAAGGTGCATTAATCGGGTAAGTTTTCAACCTCCCGGTTGAAACCTGCCATATATTCAACCAATCTGCCGGTTATTGATGAAGGCGGGTTAGTTGCTGAGTGGGAGGATTAGCCACCCACCAAGGACGAATTGATTGGTTATTTTATCCTCCACCTGCTTCCACCCGACCCGTGCACACCCTTACCTGCAAACCTTAACAAGGCACACCCAGTGTACAGTAACTTCCTGTGGACCCAGTGATCTTCATTGGATCCAACATGGGCTGGATGATTGCCCACTTTTAATTAAGTTCTGCATGAAGATCTTAATGCGGAATGTATAAGGATCTGAGTGTTCAACATAATTTTGTTCAAATGAATTTATTGTTCTGAGTGTGACAAGACTAGCAAGGTTTTTTTTTCTTTTTTTCCTTCTTTTTTTTTTTTTTCTAAAAAGGTAACCTGACCTTCGATTTAACTAATCCTTCGACACAAGTAAGACCACCATTCATTCTATATCCGATATCACTTGGAAAAACTTAATTGTTGATTGGTCACACCGGAAAATATCAAATTCGGGATCTTCGGCTTCACAAGGTATAAGTACCAAAATCAATTCCTCTATCAGTGGGCTGAACTGGCATTTTTAATGATCTAGAACATATTATTATTATTATTTTTAATTTTTTTTTAGAGAAATGAGGGTAAGTCCATCGTCTTGGCATAAGGCAATATCCTTCAAGATTGGTATGTAAGAGGTTGATTTGTTTTGTTTCCTCCATGTACAAACAATTCAATAGGATGCCTATGATTTTGAAATACACCAAGGTTTTTATCTCTCATCTTTAAATAATGCTGTCCTCATAGTTTCCCCATATCATTCTTCTCCACTAAATCCTCTCCAATCGAGAATCACACACAAGCCAATAATATAGAAAGGTACAATTATTGTGGTACCCAAATTACTTGAGAATCCTATTAATGTAAAAATTATTAGGTGTGAGGGTATTAGGCTATTATCCTCCTAGACAGACATTTGGTCACATCTAGTCATATCGCGTGACTGTATGGCATTAAAAAAT
>JAESVK010000165.1:41269-61908 GCA_017140935.1 Hamamelis virginiana
ACCAGACTATTCCAGAAATGACATCCCAAAAAAGAAAGTTTTTTTCCTTGGAAAGATTCGTAGAATTAGTTTTCTGTAATGTATTGCCTTTCTTGTGTTCCAAACATGATCATAGTGAAAGCTTTTTAAAAACATTTTATGCATGTGCCTTTCTGTTGTTCCAAACACATCCTAGTAGAGAAAGCACATAGTGAAAATGATACAGAATTTTGAATGATAACTTCAAAATTTGATGAAAACATGTTTCTCACATGAAACTTCTATAAGGTTTTTTCATGTAAAACATTAATTTAAAATAATGATTTTCTTACTACTTTTCTAGTTTTCAGAAGTTACTTTAAAAGACAACCAAATTCATTTCTCAGGTGTTTGGCATGATTTGACTATAATTGGTACGAGTTATAAGGTCAAAAATTATTTTTATGTTTCATTGTACTTTTAAACATGTGAAACCCAAGTTCAAATTTCATAGCTGTTTTTGTCTAATGTATGTCTATTTTCAAATATCTATATTCACATACACACTCTAGCATTAAATATCATTTTAGTAATTTTAATATTTTAAAATTAATTTTTAGTGTAAACAAGTTGCTTAGTTAGACTTTCAGCTATTCTTGCAGTAGTAATTCTTTAATTTAATACTATATTATTTTTAGTATTATTTTTAAATGATTTTGTTTAAGTATTGAACACACAAGTTGAATCTAGGTGAGAACCAATAATCTAGAACCTAGTAACTCAAGTATTAATTCTTAGACAATATTTAATCTTTTGTTTTTAATTTTTAGATTAATAGCCCTGTTCAATTAGTCTTAAACCCAAGAAGCAGCAGCATACCAAGATGCACACCAAGATGATTGAGAATAGAGCATCAAGCAACCAACAAGGAAGGTCAGCGATGGTGTGATGACACAAAATTATGAATCATTCATTCCCTCTTTCTTCCATTTGATTTTAGAAATAAGTAACGGTAAAAATGTGTTTCTGGGCTTGTTAACTATATGTGCAGCTCATTTTGTTATGTTACAATCATCACATGAAGCCAATAAAAACATATAATTTAGAAACATACATGACATGACATATCTTATAACTTATAAAGGAGTTTGGCCTTGAGTTAGGCTGGGTTGCCCGACACCTCAACCCAAATCGATGTCAAGTTGGGATTTTAACCCAAGCTCTACCCTAACCCTATAAAAGACTACCCCAAGCCCACTCATTGATCAAGTTGGGTTTTAGGTTGAGTAAGCTAAACCCATCCAAGTAAAAGCCTTAGGAATCATTCATCCCTTTTTTGCCAATTCATTTACAAAGGCAGGCTTAACGACACATAGCACATCTAAATTTTACAATGATTTTGGTCCATATTAATACCTAAGTACACCATTGATAGTATTTGTTTTTTATCAAAAATCTAAACAATGAATGAATGTTGTCTACTCAAGTCAAAGGATGTCACGTGGATTCAATAAATGCAAACTCCGCGGAAGGGAAAGAGTAGAGGTCGAGGCATTTAGTCTCATGACTCTAGTAGGTAAGTTGCCCTTAATACAAGACCTTGCAGAATTCCCCTACCCTGAGGTAAAGCCCTCGTCAAGGTACTTTTTTGGAAAGACATTCCTCACGAGGTGCAAGAGGAAATCAAGATAAAGTAAACATTACGAATTTTCTAAGTCTAGGATACTTGAAGCATCGAAATGAGAATGGATAGTGTTCTGACCTAAGTTAAGTGGCAGGACTTGGGGAATCTCAAGCCCAAGTAATGGAGGGGTAAAAGGACCTCGATCCATTAAGGACTGAGGAACAGTACGATGATGGTTAGGGAAGTACAATTTGGAGGATGGGGTGAGGGAATTTTGAGATAGAACAGCCTTCATAAAAGTAGAAATGGGACGACTATCTCGACCCTTTAGGAGATCTGTGAGGTGGGAGTGTTTGTGGCATGGGCAAGTACGGAGCATTTATGTTTAGGTGGCACATTTATGAATTACGGCCATAAATACCGCTATCTGAGCAGAAGGAAGATGGTTAACTTGCGTTTACTGCGATGTAAATCGCATTTATTAAGAAGGGAGATGAAAAGACTACATAATATCTAGGAAAGTGGGAAAACAAGACCAATGATAGGGTGAATGTGCTTGAACCCAACAACCAGGGAAACAAAAGGGTTTCCTTATCCTAGCATGTACACTTCAAGGGATCTTCTTCCCCTATAAAAAGAAGATTCCATTTCTAAGGATGACGAAATTTATGACAATCCCAACCACCTCATAGTGGATTCAGAGAGTCTTTCGGTACTTGGAAATTACTCTTCAACTTCATAAGTTCTGAAGGAGTGTAAGGTGTCCCTTAGGGGAAAAGGGATTGGAGAAGGGAATCTCCCTTGGCAACTGCCAGTGGTGACCTCATATAGATCATCCAAGAATCTTGCTTCCCATAATGATATCATGTTTCCTCAACCGTCTTAGTAATTAAACGGTCATCCTCATAGTGGAAAGAACTCCTTATAAAGTCTCTTGTAAATAATATTCAATTTAACAAAGCCTTATATCACAAAATTAAAAGTTTTCAACTAAACTCAACAAGGCCTCATATCCCAACCACCTGGCATCTGCTAGACTGCTACTAAAATCAATATCATTCCAAAACAAAAATTATAAGAGAAGAATTGTTATGCAGTGAGCCAACGATCAAATGGTATATTGAAAAACCACAAATGCCCCTAATCTATGACATTGCAAAATTTGGAACAATGAAAATTGCCTTTGCAATAGGGGTGCTTCACATCCAAATTTGGATATCTTTAAATTACCACCCCTATATAAACAATATGCACCGCACAAGCACACAAATGGATATATTTATGTTGGCATCCATGCATGAAAGTGAGCACATGCACACACAGACTTGCAGTGAGCATGTGCACACACAGACTTGCACACGACCCAGGCTAACCTTAACAAGCCTAATTGCTAATGGCCTTGTAGCCTAGTGGCATCCCTTCTCTTGTAAGCGGAAGGTCTCGTGTGCAAGACCTATGTTTCCTCGTTCAAAATATTATGATATTCTCACTGGAGTTTGAGCTAAAACCACAGTGATATATTTGAAGACAATATGATCTCAGCTCAGCTTGCATAGAACAGCGTATTACAAAATGTTAAGTTTGTACCTCATATTTGAAGACTTCGTCTTGAGCCTCCTTGGATGCCAAGAGTTGGGCAACAAGTTTTGGATTGACTTGCTTTTGGGCAAGAAATTTTGACCTTCCATTAGAAATTTGTTGTGATCTCTTTTTTGGCACAGGCCCTGGTCCAATATGATAGTTTCGGCAGGCACTATTACTTCGGATACGAGATATCATAGCATTTGTTTTTGAAAAGGTCTGTTGAGTATCTTGTGAATACAATTTCCTCTCTTCACCGACTTCAGTTCTTGTCACATTCAAAACTGCACCCTCCACTGGAATTGAATCAAGTTGCTTCACAACAAGAGCAGTAGACTCAAACTGATACTCAGATCCAACAGTAACATCCATCATTGTAGAGTATTCACAACTGCCTATAGATTCAGATTTTGAGGAGTCCATAATTTTGAGAAGCTTTGAGGAAGGTTCATCCTCCTCAGAATCATATAGAGGGATTTTCTCAACAGAATACCTGCAATCAAACAGGTAGATCAACATGAAAATTATCAAATGCAGAATAAGACAAGATAAATTCATTAACAAAATTATCACAGGGAAGAAATATATCTCAAAGGGCACCAAAATCATCTTATAAGAACGACATAAAACAGATTATTTAATCATTTGGTAGGTAGGATTTCGAGGCTATAGTCTACCCAAGTTGACTGGCCAAAAAATTCAGCCGGATCAATGCTATATAGCCCACAAACGGAATTTAAAAAAAAAAAAAAAAAAAAATTATAAAAAAAGGAACAGAATAGGAGTGTTCATGACACACGGTATCTTGTCAAGCTTGCTAACCAGGGCAAAGTGAAATTTCCCTTCATGAAGATCAAGTGGAAAGTTGATTAAGCCATATATGATATATAACAATTAACAAGCATAATTCACCTTTGACATATTAGAGAACAAACACACAGAGGGGGGCCGAGGCAAAGTAAACTATGATGGTATAGATACCTAAATCTGACTTTTCTTTTAAAAAGACAGCTTTTATATAGATATAGCTGAAATTTATTTGAGTATTGAGGCTTGAGCTTTCACAAAACTATAACGAAATAAACACTTATTAGACCCGGATATTGATCCAGTCAAAAGAGTGGGTCAGCAAGTCACCAGTTTAACTGTTGGGTCAATCGATCAAACCACAACTAAAAGACAATATTACTTTAGAGATTTATGACATTCAACGTGTATCTATGAATATTTATGACCAAAAAAGGGACAATTAAGTATTCGAGCAGGTCAGACATATACCAAAACGTGTTGGTAGTTCAATGGCTAGTCATGAAGAAATCTCACTTCAGATCTCTTAAAACCTTGAGTTCTACCATCTCGCACAAAATGAAGACCGCTTTGAGACCACCCATCCAAGTCACACCAATCCCCACAAAACTCATCAGGTTCAATGGCATGTTACATGTTTTCTTTGGTTTTCTGCCCTAAACAGTCCAATTTAAGACCCAAACTCGCCAATAGTCAGGATATTGGTTCACCAATTCGAACAGACAAGCCAGACCAGGCCAAGTCCAATAACCACAAACCATACTCCAGACAAAGTTCAATTTGCTATTGATGTGTAAATTCAAGTTTACAACCAATTTGTGGTGTGTGATTCAATACATCCATTAATGATCGGGAATGAAGAGAACTTTAGGTTGCACAAAGAGCTTAACGGTATATACATAATATATTACCTGTCATCATCATCTTCCCATAGGTACGTATCCTCCTGTAAAAGAAGTTGCATCACATGAAGGGAAAAAATAAAGAAAGAACATAAGAACTAAATCAGTAGAAGCATATGCCAGTAATAGAACAGAAAATACAATTCAACAAGGAAAAAAAAGGAGGAGAATGCTACAGCAGGTCACTGATAAGATAAAAATATAAAATAGACAGAATGACAATGGTAGAAAATCTATCCTGCTCGGCAACAGAGCTACAGCATCAACTAGATTAAATTTGGAAGTAGAACGGTCAACATTGCACAGAATGAAAAACTGGATAACTGTAAACAAATTTGGTTTTGGAAATGTGCAACTGTAATTAGTACAATGACAATAAAGGCTCGAGGGATTCAATAGTTAAAACAATTCAAATTTTGAATCCCAAATACATCTAACAAGGACAATGCTAATTCTAACTCGTCTCCCATTTTTGGCTCCTTGTATCAATGTCAGACACCAGCAATCATGAAGTCCACAACTGCATCACAGTTTAGTTATTTGGAGATTGCCAAGTCAGATACATGGTATCCTATTGGACACTAACAACCATGTCCATGCCAGCCTCCTGCTTCAGAGATGTCAGATACCTCAACTAGTATGTTACAACTTACAACATACCACTTGAATATCAAATAAAATAGTAAAACAGTGATGCAGTCTTAATAAGCTAGCTACTGATAATAGTTACTGATGTTTTAGTATTGGTCTGTCTTTTAACTCATGTCACAGCTTGTAACTTTAGTTTTCTCACATGTTAGTTACTTTTAGCCACCTATAAATCCTTGTACTTTATTAGAGAATTAGTTTTATGTGATTTTACTCTAAGAATCAGATCTGAACAGAGCATTTCTCCTCTGTTTTCAGTCTTTTCTGTAATTCCAGCACTTGCTCTTCAATTTCAATGCAATTTTCTTCATATGTCTTGGTGTTTGAAGATTGACTCACATCATTTGATATCAGAGCCCAGATATGATCCTCTTTTTCCCACAGATTTTGATCCTTTTCAAACCCTAATACCTTTTTTCAATTGCTGAGACCCTAGAAGTGAGTTCCTTCATGTGCCAGCACTTCCGAGTCATTCTTCTCCAGTGATTGTCACATTCAAAGCTCAGAAAATGTACCGTCAGTGATCAACTCTTCTTGACAGAGCAGCCACAGCTAATGTTAGGTGATTTCTTGCATTCGAATGCCTTGAAATAACTCAGACAGCGATTGACTCCTATTGGAAGCAAGAATACAGTCAACTTTTGGAGGTATTTATGCTTTGAAGTAGATCTGCATTGATCGATGTAGTATAGCGGTTCAGTCGCAGCCAATGAAGTCCATCTGTTCTCAATTTTTGCTCTCTCAGTTGCTGGTTCCTTTTCGAACCTGATTAACTGAACTGATCGAGTGTAGTAGCTGAATTTTGTTGACTTCAATTGAGTTTAAGAGCTGCACCTCAACTGCTTATAATCAAATTTTACACCAAACATTAAATCGAGTCTGATCAACCGGAGTTTTGGTGAAATCATGATCAAGTTTACCTCCATTGTGATTTGAGTGCTCTAGGATTCAGTGATCAGGTGTGACTGTCAGTTTGAGTGTGTAATTTTGAGTTGATTGGTTGCAATGATCTGATTTGAGCTGCGTCAGTTTGCTGCAGTTGTGTGTTGTTGCTGATGTAAACTGATTTGCTGCTGTTGTGTTGTTGTGCTGCTAGTTTGTCAGTTTGCTGATGTTGGGGCTGAAATGGCAATACAAGGGAGAGGAAAAAGAGGTAGAGGAAGGGGAAACCAAATGAATTTCATTGAAGAACTGGAAGCTAATCCTCCGATGGGAAGAAGTGATGGACAACATCAAAATTATGGCCAAGATGATGGGATTGCAGACTTGAGGAGACAAATGGCTGCACTTATGGAGATGATGCAACGTTTACAACCTCCAAGTGAGGTTAGTGACGGGTCCAAGGACTCTCACACTCAATTTGAAAATCTGTATGGGGTTCCTTAAAGGGGATACAATGTTGAAAGGAATGAGTCAAGCTCGAGTATAACATCAAGATGGAGGTTCCAAAGTTCCAAGGAAGTCTCAATCCGGATGAGTTTGTTGATTGGCTAAATACTCTTCAAAGAGTATTTAATTATTATAAGGCTTCCGAATAGAGGAAGGTGAAACTATTATCAATTCACCTCAAAAGAAGGGCATCCACTTAGCGGGAGCAATTATAAATGTTCCGCCAAAGAAGTGGTAAAAGGAATATTAGAAATTGGGAGAAAATGAAGAAGAAGGTTCGTGAGCAATTTCTTCCCTTCAATTACATGCAAACTCTTTACAAGAATTTGCATAACCTTAGACAAAGTGGAAGTGTGGATGAGTACACCGAAGCCTTTCATCAACTTGACTCTAGAGTTGAATTAAAGGCGAGTGAGGATGGGTAGGTATTCGAGTGGTTTTAAGCCATCAATTCAAGATGTATTTGGGTTACAAAAATTATCAACTATTTCAAAGGCCTACAAGGCTACAATAGAGTTTTCTATGGTTCAAAGTCGCGGTCGGATGTCTCATCACGTCTCAGGCTAGACGCAACTTTAAGCATAAAAAAAAATAAAAAAAAAAAAAAAAAAATTAAAAAAAAAAATCATAGAAAAATCTGAAAAATAAAATAAAATAAAATAAAATAAAATAAGGCAGTTACATTGCAACCATGAAATAACCAAAATAAATTACTTAAAGGGCATAATATGGTAAAAAAAAAAAATAATAAATAAAAAGCAAAAGGTGCTAGCGCACTATTGTACCAATTATCATGCTAAAATTACACAATATGGTCAAATGTTGTTTTATACATGCTAATCTCTCATTATTCTCCATATTATCATGTTGTTTTAACAATCTAAACTACATACTTCCCCCCTCCCCCAACCTCCTCCACAACCTTGTCATAAGCCTGTATAGATAATCAGTTATTCTAGATCCGACGTCAGTGCTATCCATCACACATGATTGTGCACCCATATTCAAGTCATTTTATTTGCATTCTCTTGAGGAAGACCTTTAACTCTGCTACCTCTTTCGTCTCCGTCAACCTAATATCTTGTTAGGCCAACCACACCTTGCCCACACTCAGCAATAGTATCAATCATCACCAAGTAGTTATCATTGAAAGAGATTGCATTGAAGAAAAAAATTAGAATATTCTTCCCACTCTCTTTGCATTCTCCTTTCCAAATATATCATTTTTTTTTGCTTTGCTACCCATGGCCTATACATAAAGAGATCAATCCCTCTCAAATCAGTACCAGTTGTCTTGTTTGGATCCCGAACGCTAAAATTATGCGGGGGTGCATTCTCTAGTAGGACCCTCACCAGAAGGACCTACGCCAACCTATGAAGGTCTAAATGGATGACCTTCCATCTGAGAGGCAGAATTAGGGGCAAAACCAAAAAAAATTCTAGAGGGGCGCCAAAATTTTAATGTAAGAGAAAAAAAAATTTATGAAAATGGCATAAAATAGCCACTTTTTAAATGTGTAAAATTATAATTTTACAAAATATTAGTGCTAGAATCGCAATTTTGTACCATAAAAATTCATACATATTTATTTGGCGATGATAGTATTCAACCCATGAATTCGAAAGGTTAAATAGTCTTTCCTTCAGTATAATCCATACGAGTTTGTTAAAGTTCATGGCCCATAATTCAAAATAACCTATTTTAAGGCTGGTCACATTTTTTTTTGAAAATTCAATGAAGTATAGCTCTCTCATTTTAAACCCTTTTTGGGTTATTATATATATATATATATATATATATATATATATATATATTATGATCATGGTTTTAAGTATCGGGTATCAGGTCCGTCAAGGGTAACGGGTATCGGGTGATACGTAATGGGTATCGGGCGCCGTGGCCGTGAATTTTTTTTTTCTTTTTTCACAATTACCCCCAAAAGTAGTTATATGCAGGTATAAACCTTCTAGGATTGTATATTAATGTTTTTAAAGAGTTTTTTATTTTTCAATTTCTATGATTTATATAATAAATTAAGAAAATTCCATTTATCAGATACACAAGGGAAGACGAATAGAATTGTCAAAAAATTCTTATTTATAAAAAATTAAATAAAATTAATAAACTTTTTAAAAAATTATTAAAAATTAATAAACATTAAAAATTTATAACATTTTTAAAAAGTTATTTCTTTATATTTTATTTAAAAGTTATAAAAAAATATGTTTTTATTAAAACTATTAAACAAATAAATATTAATATTAATATTTTATAAAATACCTTTTGACTTGTTGACCATTAAAATTAAAAACACACACTCTTCAGTGAAGACATCTCACACTTCACACCGAACATACTGGGTATATATATATACACACACACACACAGAGTGTATATCACACACAGTAGGCGCCGACTGACAACACCAGCTTATCGGATGGCGACAGGAAACCCAGCAAGGCTAATCTGGTCGACGGGAGTCTCGCCGGTGGTGATATTCTGACGGGACAGCGGCGGCGACGCGGGTCACACAGTTTTCCGTCACACCTCTCTTCTTCCCTCTTCTTCTCATATGATTTATTCTTCAAATCTTCTCCAAACCAACTAAAAAGGGTATACTTTAGCTTTTTTTTAAAAAAAAAAAGCAGATTATTTTGCCCTGGATTCTTGATTGTTTGAGAATTTTGACTTTAGGGATGAATCAGTTGTGTATCAGAAAGGCGTAAAGGGCCGATTCTCACCGATACGTATCGTATCGGGCCAATACTACGGGAATACCTTTGCACATACCGTATAGGGGGTGTATCGCGTACAGGGACTATCCAAAACCGATACGACTCAGCCAATACGTATCATATCAGCCGATATTTTAAACCCTGATTATGATTCAAGTCTGCTCAAAACAATTTTGTGAAAAATGAATTGTTCTCACCTTAATTGAGGAAGATAAAAATATAAATGCCTGACATTTGTGTGAGCCCCTAGCTGAAATTCCCTCTCTTTCCTTCACATTCTCTCTAATGTACTCTCTCTTTTTCTTCTTTCTCTCCTCTCTTTTCGACAGCTGCCTCAATCCCTTTCCAAAATTTTAATTCTAATTTGTACCTTCAATTTTTTTGTTAAAATAGGGGGTGCGACTTTTTAGAGTGGTTTGAGTATTATATACAATATATAAAATAACAGAACCGATCCTGTAAGGACGTCCTTATGCTCTTATAATAAGAACACTTTCACTCTTATAATAAGAACACTTTCACTGGGAGAGGTATTTTTGAAAAATCAACCGCTGGATTAGATAATCTTTATATGTATGTCATGTCTATCAAAAATCACAGTGATCCAACGATTGATTTTTAAAATACAGACATTTAAACAACTTTGACAACATCCAACGGTAAATACTGTCCAAGCGTTTCACGGACTGTATTTTGAAAATCAATTATTGGATCACTGTGTTTTTCAAAATATCATTCCTTACGATAACGAGCATAAGGACGTCCTGACAGGATTGCTTCTGTATAAGCAAATGCAGATTTTAAGTTAAAATCAACAAATGAAAATGGCCCTTGGATTGAAGACTTGCGGCCAAGATTAGATTCACTTAAAATACCCGTAAAAAGAGCCGACCCGCATGACCCGCGTGAAACCAGCCCTCTCTCACCCGTAAAAATCTTGCCCTAAATGCAAAAAAAAAATGACTAACCATTTGGCCACAACGCAGAGAGGGCACTGAGATAGGGACGGCGTGGGAATCCCTATCAATTTCTTCCGAATGACTTCTGGATGTGGAACTATTTAATGTTTCAACTGGTAAGCATCTCACCTCTCTCACCTTCAATTTTTCTCCATTGGCAAGACTTGTATCCACTACAGTGATCTTCACAAGGTCTGCATTGCAAATTGGTGTTCATGGTCGAAGATAACAGTGGCGTTGCTGATGAGACAAATCATCATGGTCCAATTTAGTCTCGTCGGTCAACCCATAATCTTCCATGCTTCTGTTACCTTTATCTGTTTCAATCTCAAGCTCAAGAAGCCCTGGCTCAGAAGCAACTTTACTCAAGACATCACTAATAGAATCGAAATAGTGGTCTCCCTTCACTAGTTTTCTTCTTGAGAACTTTCTAACACCAGGCATAAGAAATACTAAAGAATGCTTGGAACCAGTAGTATAACCATGATCCTTGGGTTGCTCAGTGCCCTCTCTGCATTGTGGCCAAATAGGTTAGTCGTTTTTTTTTTTTGCATTTAGAGCAAGATTTTTACGGGTGAGAGAAGGCTGGTTTCACGCGGGTCATGCGGGTCAGCTCTTTTTACGGGTATTTTAAGTGAATCTAATCTTGGCAACAAGTCTTCAATCCAAGGGCCATTTTCATTTGCTGATTTTAACTTAAAATCAGCATTTGCTGATAAGAGCAAATCTCTCTCTCTCTCTCTCTAGATATATATATATATATATATATATATGAGAGATGATCCATTAAGGTCCGGACCTTAAGCTTAATTTAAGGTCCACTTTTCACTGGGATTGGTATTTTGAAAAACCAACCGTTGGATTAGATAATCTTCTAATGTGTGTCATGTTTTCCAAAAATCACAGTAATCCAGCCGTCAGTTTGCAAGATACAGACTATTAAACAGTTGTTACAGCATCCAATGGTAAATATTGTTAGAGTGTTTCATGGACTGTATTTTGAAACCGATTGTTGGATCACTGTAATTTTTTACAGGGATAACATACATAAGAAGATTATCTAATCCAACGGCTGTTTTTTCAAAATACCATCAGCTGTGTGAGAAATGATGAGTGGACCCCAACACTCCTGGGCGGTGCCTCGCCAAGCCCTAGGCGAAAACGCTTGGGCTTTTTTGCACCTTAGGCGCACTTTTAACAACATTGAATCTCCTCCTTCTAGACAACACGGACTTCTTCCAGCCATTCAACCCCTTCCCTATTTTCTCTATGACTACATCCCAAAAAGAAACAGCTCTTGGATTGCCTCCTAAAGCTAACCCTAAAAGAACAAAAAGGTATTTAAAAAATGTTTTCTTCTTTTAGTTACCCTTAATGGTCGAAGGCCCCCCTCCCTTTTTCCCTCTTCTCTCTATTTTTCTTTTACAAACAAAATGCAAGGTTCATTGTGATGATGCTTATTTTGTCAACATGAAAAATTCAGTACTTTGGACTCTTTCAAATTCACCTGGAAACCACGAGATTTCGCCCCAAGAAATCCAGGACAGCTGGCTGCACCACAGAGGCAGCGGACCTTAGCACCACCATACCATTCAAAGTTATAATCATATGCCAGTTCAATTCCAACAGATATGTCTTGCTTTGCAAATATCCCAACCCGTATTTCCCCCAAAACAGTCCACTTCCTTGTCTCACAATTTGGTTGACTGCAAACTTATTAAAAGAGTTAATCAATAACAACTAATGACAACCAAACATATGCAAGGCACAAAGACACATTATAATTACTAAATATCTCATTTTTCATCAACTTAATATTCCATGTGAAAAAGGTTTACCATGAATGGTTTATAAACCTGGCAAGGCTTCCCTTCTTTGTGGCGTCAATAGATTCATGGGCATTAAGAGAAATGATATATGCATCCTTGAGACCTACAACAACAATAGATACAGAAAGGTAGAGCTAATTTTCAAAAGATGTAGTTGAAAGCTTTCTTGAGAGAGGACAGCCTTGAAGGCTATGTTTCTATTATTCAACCTTGAAAAACTAAAGAATACAATGAGTGTTTAAATAATAAAACCTTACTAGCCCAAAGGACTAAACTACCCTTAATGAATTAAAATAAGACTAATTACATATATATTACCCCCCCCCCCCCCCAAAAAAAAATAATAACAATAAAAATAAATAAAAATAAAACTCAAGATGTTATCTGAGATAACATCAGATAACATCGAGAGTTTGTTAAGTAGAAAACAAAAGCGAGCAGATATGTGAGATTTGGTGAAGAAATCAGCAAGCTGTAGAGAAGGAGAAACATGGTAAGTTGAATAGTCCTAGACTGAAAATGCTAACGAACAAAGTGACAGTCAATTTCGATGTGTTTGGTACGCTCATGGAACACAGAGCTGTGAGCTATATGTTACATATGTATGGTACTCTAACTATCACAGTAGAAAGGTGTAGGGCCAGAGGAGGAAACACCCAAGTTGAAGAGAAGCCAATGAAGCCAACAAAACCAAACAGTCTCAACTGTAGCTTGGGCCATGGCACGATATTCAGCCTCAGCAGTAGAACGAGCAACCACAGTTTACTTCTTGCTTTTCCAAGAGATGAGAGAATACCAAGAAAAACACAAAAGATAGAGGTAAACTTGCAGTCATTAATGTCACTTGCATAATCAGAATCTACATAGGCACGCAAGTCTAAACGGGAAGAAGCTTAGAAAAATAAGCTCTAAAACAGTGCCACAAATATAATGAAGAACAAATAAAAGAGCACTCCAATGAGCGGAGCGAGGAGAAGAGACGAACTCACTAAGTACATGAACTGCATGAGCAATATCTAGACGGGACACAGTGAGATAAACCAAGCTGCCAACTAACTCTCAATAGGGGGTAGGATCATCCAAGAGGACACCATTAGAGGCAAAAAAAAAAAAAAAATTGCATTCAACTCCATCTGCCCCATCTGGCCCTACCCAACAGAAAGTTCTTTATAACCTTTAGCACAGTAGGAATAATTATCACCAGTCAACCGAATATTAACAGTCTGTATCTTCTTGTCAGCCATATATAATATAAGGGAACTTAGAAGGATGGAACAAATTAAATAGCTAATCAAAAATAAGGTTTTAAAGCTAGAACCAGTTGGGACAGCAGACTGATTGAAAAATAAGGGTGCTAAACCAACCCAAACAGCCCAGACAAAGAGAGAAAGAGAGGCTGAAAAAGATAGAGGAGAGATCCCACACTTGAAAAGAGAGAGAGAGGAGAGAGAACTCTCATGAGTAGAGAGTGCAGACCGCAAGAGAGAGAGAAAGAAGGGGTGGGGGACTGCCGGCCAATAGAGAGAGAGATCCACCACTTGATTCAACCAAACCCAAAGCTCTGATACCATGAAAAGCTTTCTTGAGAGAGAAAAGCCTTGAAGGCTGCGTTTTTATTATTCAACCTTGAAAAACTAAAGAATACAATAAGAGAGTTCAAATAATAAAACCCTACTAGCCCAAAGGACTAAACTACCTTTACTGACTTATAGTAAAGACTAATTACATATATTTCACAGTAGTATCGATATATTTGTGACGAATTTGTATTCTACCTTGAGTTTCATAAGTTTGGGACCTTCTCTTTGCTTCTTTCCATGATATTACTTCACCACAATATTCGATAATAAAGCATCCAGCCTGCACCAGATTAAATATAAAAAATAAAAATAAAAATTGTATAAATTCTCGCTGACAAGTTGTGATTAACAAATTGACTTCAATGAACCCATGAAAACATCTAAACAAGGTAAAGAATGCTTCTAACATCTATAAGTTCAGTCATTGAGATCTCATCAAACATCAATACTCCAGGAGGATTCCAAGAAAACAAACTAGCTATATGCCAGAACTGATATTTGAGTTTTACAATATAAATATAAAGCGCTCAAATTGCATTAAACATCAACATGCACACCATGGGATACCTTTTAATGTTTTCAGAGAGACACTAAAAACAGATAAAATATGCATCTTTTATTATCCAAGAATAGTCCAATTATCTAATCAAATGAATGTCAAAATAGAACAGAATCGCAGTAACTCAGCAAGGCTCAGTTATGATTTAAAAGTTCAACCAAGGTTAGAAATGATCACCTTTATATTCTCATCAGCTAAAAGACCCCACCCACGGCCTTCCGTTCTAAACAACTTTGTTTTAGCATATTCACATTTCTGGAATCGCTGTAAATAGAGAACATATGAATATATGATACATCAAAAAAAAAATTAGTTTCATGATGTTCGTAAAGGGAAATTCAAGGGTTCAGGAACTTTACAGATAGTTATTCTTTAAATATCACACTCATGTTTTGCATGAAAATAAAAACAATGTAATAATTTTTGTTTTCCAACTTCCAAAATAAGCTCCACCTCAAATACAGGAAACAGAGAGAAAAAAAAAAAAAAAAAAAACCTAAAGTCCACCTGTAATGCACTTCTATTGTTCCACCAACATTACCTAGTATAAGATGGAACATGGCTCACCTGATTCTTGCAATAGAAACCACAAGGGCAATAGCCAGGTGTGCATTCTGTGCTGGTTAGTACATTCAAGCACCTCTCTCCACATGTGCTCTCAGGATTATTTACATCGTACTTGCATTCACAAATAACAATATCCTCTTCCTTTTGCTTCTTGTGTCTACGAAGAAAGTTAAAATAAAATAAAATGAAAACACAACAACAACAAAAATATCACCCACGTTACAAAATAAAATAAAATAAATTATAAAAATCCACAAATTATGTACGATTGATATAGTAATAATTTCAGTATTAATTAAGACACCCACCATGACCCCCACCCAAAAATAAAAATAAAGTAAGCATTAAGTAACAGGTTTCCAGAGGACAATACACTCTTTGGGTTACAAAGGTCATCCCATCTATTGGGAAAAACAAAGAAAAAAAATTAATAACAGGGTTTAGAATGACAATATGTTTTATTGATTAAAAAGAATATCATGTAATTTTTTAATAAGAAACGAAAATTACATTTAAGAAATAATAAAGATGAGAAATACAATGGCAAAGAATAAGACATCCTGTGGAGTAGATAAAAGCATATGCACCCCCCACTATACAAGCTTCAAAGAACAAAACACAAAAAAGTAAGGACAACAACTAAATACAAAGACCCTCAAAATGCCCTCTGAATATCTGAAGAGTAGAGGTTCCTCTTTTGAAAAAAATATCCAACTTTTCATTTGTTGATATTGTTATATGCAATAAAAAGTAGCATAATCAATTTCATACTTTTGAGTTCCAAAAAAAAAAAAAAAAAAAAACAAAAAAATTAAGAAAAAAAATATAAAAAAAAAAAAAAAAAATTTTTTGAAAAAAAAAAAAAGGCGCATCTTTTATATCATGCAAGACAGTGTACTTTCAAAATCAAAAGATATAATGAAAGTGTGTGTAAAACAAGCATTGAACATGAAACATACATTCTCACACATAAGTTTCCATCTAGAAAATTGTGGCAACAGCAAAATTAACAAAAAGTTATATGGTAAAATTAACAAAAAGTTATATGGTAAAAGACCACTTAACAAAGGTAAGATGTTTGCCTTCTTTATGATGGATTTCTGTAATTAAAATATATTAATTATTTGATAAGTATTTATAAAGTTGTAAAATACACATATTATGCATACAATATAACCTTATATCCAATAATAACACGCACGTATTCCAGATTGTAGGCGATGGTAGTTGCATTCTTCAGGGATTTTTTTTTGCTTCTTCAGGGATTGTAGGTGCTGGTGGTTGCATTCTTCAGGGATTGAAGGCGATTGTTGTTGTGTCATCTTTCTTCGCTTCTTTAATTGATGACCCTTCCTTCGTGGACTTTCATTATGCTAAGTTTATTTGGAAAACGAAAGTTCCTATCAAGGTACAGGTTTTTGCTTTGGATTATTTATTTTTACATTGTCTGGTTGCCTTGGCCCTATGGCAGATGCTTTTTCAGCCAGTGGATTTGCTGTGTCCCTCCTGCTTCTTGTGTTCAGATGTTGAAAATTGATTTCCGAGGCTTTGGATGTAATAAAAGACCTTCAGTGTTGTGAAGTTGTCCAATTCTTGCCATTGTTTGGTTTCTTTGGTTGGAAAGGAATTCGAGAGTGTTTAAGGATAGCTTTCAAGATCTAGATGTTATGTGGGATAGGATGTCTCATTTGGTCTCTACTTGGGCTTCAATCTCTAAAGAATTTTACAAGGTATCTCTCTTCCCTATTA
This sequence comes from Hamamelis virginiana, assembly GCA_017140935.1. NCBI lineage: Eukaryota > Viridiplantae > Streptophyta > Magnoliopsida > Saxifragales > Hamamelidaceae > Hamamelis > Hamamelis virginiana. Next base: position 58,158 of record JAESVK010000165.1, read on the forward strand.
AAGGAGATTGGAAGGTGGTGTGTGGGTTGTGAGGTATATTTTGTCTTTCTTTTCTGATGTTTTCCTGTTTTGTAGGGCATCTTGCCCTCATTTGTACTTTACTTTTAATTCTTTAATAAAATTTTGGTTGATTATCAAAAAGTTAATTTTAAAAGAAGTTTTAATAATTACAAGAAGGCTTGTTGTATATTCCTCTTGGAGGCAAGATTAACCCAATGCAATCCATTCTCTGTTTCTTGCTTATAAAATACATAAATGAATAAAATTGGCTTGTCATGTCTACTATAAAATCAACAAGAGGACTAGGAATTAGCAATGTAGTTTGTGAAAGAGATAGCTTTGACCCCATACAAATACATATTATCTATACTATTATAAAAGGAGAATGAATCTTTGGTGTCTTCACATTTCTTTACCAAAGTTGCCCCTATATCTATCTATACTATCATAAAGGGAGAATGAATCTTTGGTGTCTTCACATTTCTTTACCAGAATTGCCCATATAAAAATAATACTTACTATTACCTACAAGTACATATCTGTAATTTCCACTCCACCCATAACTTCCTCTTTTTATAACTACCACTAACTTTTTTATAACCACCTTTTTAAATTCAAATATTTTAACTAAATTATTTTTAATTTTTATAAACTTTTTTATTGCACACGCATTGTGGATGCTCCTGAGTCTAGTATGTATATATATACATATAGTCCCGTTCTATATATAGATAGATATATAAAGTAAGGTTTAGGAGAGAAGTGACCGAAGAATTTGCAGAAACAGTAGCAATCTTTGACACTATGATCTTAAGTATATATATTGGCCAAATATGGTGACTATTCAAATGGTTGGGAACAAAAAAAAAAAATTTAAAATTAAAATTAAAATTAAAAAATTGAGAGAAGTAAGTTTGAGAGGCCCGTCAAGGTTCTTCTCTCTTCCTCATATAAGTTATGATTCTGGGCCTAGCTTGAAAATTGAATTTTGGTAACACTCATGTGTGTGCATGCTCGTGTCTATATGTGCACACGCGTGCGTGTGTTTATTGTTGGGGGGGTTGGGGGGGGGATTTCCCACTAAAAGACGTTTGACCCACCTCTATCACCTTTCTACAGTTTTATTTCCCTTGATTACTACCTGAATATCTAATTTGTTAGTAAAAAAAAGGAAATATAATGCCTAATCTCATGTCCCCTTTACGCACTATAAACAGTTTAATCCAAAATATGGGCTCTAAAGCCAATAGCTTGTTCACTTTTATATCCTTTTCTGGTCATTTTGATCCCAACTATCAAATCCAGTATCCCCTCATACAAACCTTATTTAGTCTTCCAAAGTGACTCCTAAAGTAAGCCTTAGCCTAGAAAATACATCATGAACAGGTGAAAATAAGTTATATGCTTCAACAGGGAACTTTATGTGCAAATGATTAAGCAGGCCTAAATATCATCTCCTCATTCTTCATAGAACAGTCAGTTCTCCTTGGTCCCATTTCTTCAACCTGGCCACTGTGTCTTGCAGTCCTCAACTGGAGATCTACTTTTTACCGTGATTTGGTTTCCCACACTTTGAAGGACCTCATGACAAGTAGTAGAAAAGCACTACAACAGCTTGCATCTGATATATTTGGAAGGAGTCAGGGAGAGGAACAATAGAATTTTCAATGAAATTTAACGATTGAATTAAGGGGAAAATACAGGCCATGATCTCCATCTAGGCTTCAGTGTCTAACCTATTCAAAGGCTCCTCAATCTCTCTCATCCAGTCATTCTTAAACATTGAAAGGCAGTTTCTTCTTCCATCTTAGATTGTAATCCTATTGCCTTGAAGTTCCATTGTTTGTGCTTGAAAGCTTCCCTGACAAGTTGGTATTTTCATTAAGCACAAGTGGAAGATGCTCTTTAGGAACCAAGTCAATCCAGCATAAGGGAATATCTACGCATTTTTTAAGCCATTTCTTAGAGGGAGCTAACACAATCCAAAATAACAATTTTTTTATTTGAGATGAAAAAGGCAAAAAGATTGGACACTCTAATACGTATAATAAAAGGAATTTCAGCCAAAGTGATTTCAACACCAGATATCCCATGAAAACAGGATGGAATATTGGGGGTAGCAAAATGAGGTACAAAGCATCATTAAAAAATTAAAATTAAAAAATAAATAAATAAATAAAAGACAATCCAAAAGCATGTGTCTGACTGTTGACAACCTTGCTAAGGGGAATTTTGTGCTCCCCAAATGGTGTATCATGTGTAAAGAAGATGCAGAGCATGTGGATCACCTGTTTTTGCATCGTAAAGTAGCTGGACAGCTTTGGGTTTCTTGGTTTAACATTTTTGAGGTTTGTTGGGTGATGCCGGATTTGGTGATGAGAATGTTGGGAAGTTGGTGGGTTAAGAAGAATAGCCCCCTCTCATAAGGTGTGAAGGTTGGCGCCGCATGCAATTATGTGGAACATTTGTAAAGAAAGAAACTGTAGGGTTTTGAAGATGTAGAGAGATCAATTGAGCTGTTGAGAAACAGAGTAATCAATTCACTTTTTTTTGTGGAAAAGAGCGGATGTTTTTGAGAGCTGAACCACTTTTCTTAACTTTATAGATTCTTTAGCCTTCTAGATTTGACACATGCACCTTGATCCAAATGTAATGCACAGCCCGAAGCTATTATTAATGAAAATTAAAGTGTTTCAATATTAAATCCCCAACAACAATCCTAACTAATTAATATATATTTATACAAGAAGTAAAACTGGGGAAAAATGAAGGTCAATCTCAATGCTCCACACCTTTTCATTGTAAGGGCAAGGGACAAATACACACACACACACACACACACACACACACACTTCTCTACATGTCCCGATCCTGTAAGGACGCCCTTACCTATCTTATCGTCAGCCCACTTTCACTAGGATCAGTTTTTTGAAAAACTGACCATTGGATTAGCCAATCTACTTATACATGTCATGTCTACCAAAAATTACAGTGATCTCATGGTCGATTTTCAAAATACAGACTGTTTAAACAATTGTTACAGCATCTAACGGTAAATACTGTTAGAGTGTTTCAGAGACTATATTTTGAAAACCAATTGTCAGATCACTATAATTTTTTGCAGACATTACATATATATATAAGTAGATTTTCTAATCCAACGGTCGGTTTTTCAAAGTACCTATCATATGGCTCCCAGAAGGGGTGGGCTAACGCTAAGATAGGTAAGGACATCCTTACCTGATTATAATTCTATATATATATATATATATATATATATAATAAAATAAATAACCAAACCCAAAAACTAAAACTAAGAAAGAACCTAGCTGCAAATAGCAGGGAAAAAAAAAGTGAAATCATCATAAACTCCTTTTCAATAGCCATTTGGCAGGCAAGTCCAACAGATTGAGAAAGGAATGCTAACGCAACAACCAAAAACCAAAAACAGCAACTTTTTTAATACAGATATAATTCCTCTACATTTTTCGTACCCTTTCACCTCAAAAGTGGAAATTATTAAGAGAAACCCCTGATGTTGCCCTCAGAAATTAATTAGTTTGTTGAGCGTAAATAATCATTGCATTTGATACGTGCAAGTCGAAAACATCTTGTAGTATTTGTAAATTCCTTTGATTAAGAAGGTACATTCACCATTAAGAACAGAAATATTATAAAGGAGAAGAAAAACTTACTTCCGATATGAGAAATCATTTTGATTAATATGTATGTACTGCGGTGATCCTTCAGT
>JAESVK010000165.1:81908-111615 GCA_017140935.1 Hamamelis virginiana
CAGACTTTTATTTTTCACTTTTTGGTGGCAAACTTGTAATTTCTTCCAACTTTATGTTAACCTAAAGCAAATAATATGGGTTTTTACCCAGCAGCCGTGGAAAGGAGGGGGGATTACACACTTTTACATTTCTCTCTCTTAGTTTTCTTCTCTCTTAGGTTTTTTCCATAGATTTTTAGGGCTTTTAATTTCTCTCTTAGAGTTCTCTCTAGATTAGTTACTACTTAGTTTAATCACTTGGTTTATGTTAGATTTAGTTAGTTCTTACTTTATTTCACTTGTAATCCATAGTTTTAGTTGTTTCATCTTACTTTTGGCTTGAAGATCTTGTATTTTCATCTTTTTGGTAATATAGAAGTATTTATTTCAGCTTTTATGCATTTATTGTCCTTCTTTGTGCATTTACTCCTATGTATGGCTAGCTAATCACCCAAAGGTGGGTTCTATGGTGGATTTCTTCTCCAAGCCCTAGGTAAATGATGCTCTCTCATCTCAAAAGCTTTCAAATACCAAAGGAGTGAAGTTTAAATACTCTCTCACCTTTTGAATCCTTGTAATTTCATATTCATGACGATCTTATGACTAGTTAAGCTTGTTGTGTTTGGTTTATGAGCACATATGCAAATTGCTTGCTTGTGAAATTGCCCAAGAGAGTTTTGAACTTTATTCTATCATTTATTTCACTTTATTTAAGCCTTTATTGTCAAATCCTCCAACCAAGACCATAGAGTAAATGGAATCTTGGTTGAGTTTAGTTTGAAAGCTCATTTATCAAAGGTTTGGAAGGAATGAACCTATAGGACCCATCCCCTTTATTTCACAAGTTTTTATTCTCAAATTGCCATTAATTTGGCACAAATCTTTCACAACAAACAAACCCCCATGTTTTACACTTTCTTTGCATTTATTGGGTAGCAAGACCTAAGAATCGAGTAGAACCTATTCCACTCCCTGTGGATATGACCTAGGAACTCCTAGAAATTATTGCTTGACGACCGGTGGATTCCTACGCTTGGGAGTTTATTGCGCACATCAACATTTTTAGTTCAAGCAATTGGCGCCGTTGCCAGGGAGTGGCGAGCGTTCTAATTTGATTCGAAGAGAGCTAGTGGTAATTTGCAATTACATTGCAAATCCGGTAAGTTCTTTTTCCTCTTTTAATTTATGCAAAAAAAAAAAAAAAGTTTATCCAAGACCTAACCTCAATGCAAGGAGGTTATGACCAATACTCATATTTTGGAGAAAGAAAGGATATGAATGCACATTTCTATAGTGCATTGGGACATAACAACCCTCCACAAATAATGACATTGAAGGATCGTATAATCCAAAATTTGAGAATGTCAAGGTTGTGTCCAAAAGTTGAGGAGGCTTGTGCCATTTGTGAGACATATGGGCATTCCACCAATGTTTGCCCTAATCTCCCCATGTATAGGAGAGTCTTCTTTGAGCAATCTAATGCTCTTAATCAACAAGAGAACTCTTACAATTCTCCACATTCCAACACATATAATCATGGGTGGCAATATCACCCTACTTTTGATTGAAGCAATGGTTACGAGGTTAATCCTCAAGAGCCACAGAGTTACTATTCCTCTCTTGACCAACCAAATTATGAGTATGATGGTCATTCTTCCTATTTTGACGATCAAGGATACCAAGGGTTTGACTCAAACCCAAACCAAGGTTATGCCCCACCACCCTATCCAATGGGTCAATCATTTTACCAACCACCTCAAGAATCACCTCAAGTGAGCTTGGATGATGTTTTGGAAAAATTTTTAGAAAGCGAAAAGGCTAATGCCCAAGCTATTAATGATATTAGAAATGAACTTAATGAGTTGACCGATTTATTGGTTGTGTTTCAATAAGAGGATAACTTTCCTTCACAACCCGAAACAATTTTTCATGGTCAACAAAGTGAGGAAGTTTTTAATGACATTAATGATCATCAAGAGCAAGTCAAGGCAATCCCCACACTAAGGAGTGAAAAGTTTGAAAATTTTTCTTTGAAAGACTCTCCTAATGAGTCAAATGTGAATCCTAGTGATGGTGATATGCCTCATGACTCAAACATTAATTCTGCTATTTTGGAGGTGAATGTTGTTTTGGAAGAAAAAGAGTGGGTTCTACCTAGGTTTGAGAAGTTATCCCCTCCCTCTCTTGAAGAAGAGCTTTTGTCCCTAACATCCAAACCACCTGAACTTGAAGAGATTCAAATGCCCTACATTTTAAAATTTGCCACCTCAGGCGAAAATGAAAATTTCCAAAGGATTACAAAGGGTATACATAAGGTTGAGGTGGAGGAAGTTGCTCCCAACTTCTTGACTGAGTCCTCTACACTTGGGAACTTAATTGAGGAGTGGTTGGAGAAGAGGGAGCATATCCGAACAGTTTTTGATCCTGGTGGATAGGTTCTTTTCCTAATAGGTTGTATATAGTGGATGTTTATTTTGTTTGTTTTCATTATTGTCTTGTACTTTTCAGTATTTTTATTTTCCATGTTATCTTGTGGATAGACTAACCCCTTTTGCAGGATAGTGATGTGTTTCAAGTCCACACAAGTGCTTTTGGAGCCCTTTCTCAGCCATCTTGTCCCTTTTGCTATATCGTTCAATGCATTGAGGACAATGCGAAGTTTAAGTTTGGGGGGAGAGGCATACACTTTGTGTAAAATGTTCAAACAATCACAAAAGGGAGTAGTTTTTTAACTTTTTTTAAGCAGTTTTTTTTTAACTTTTTGAGCATATTAATGATTCATTTTGTGAGCTTTTACACTTAGTTGTGGTCATTTAGTGTTTTCATGCTCCCCTAGATTGAGAAATTCATAGTTATGCACTGTTTTGAGTGATAAATTTTGCTCTTAATTTGCTTTTGTTCGTTCAAGCTGCTGCAGAGGTACAATCCCTTCTCACTATGTTAATGTAGTTAATACCTTATGGTGAACTTGCTAATTGGATGCACATGTGTAGCTTCAAATGTCATTTTCATGTAAACCCCATTGTTCATGTATTTTATATACATTTCCCAATGTTTCTATGTGTTTTTCTTGTGATTTGTGATTATTTTGTACTTTTATGCTCATTTTGCCTCAATAATGCATTTCATAAGCAATTGAAACTCATTTGCTCAATTTGGAACACTTCGCACATGTTTGAATATGATTTAAGGCCCCCTTGGTGTTTTTGAGCCTAATTTCTCTAATTTTGGTCACATTTGTTCCCCCTTTGAGCCTTGTTTACATATGATGTTTTTAAAGCTTAGGAAGCCTGAAGAGTTTGTGTATGGGTTGTTTTTGAAGAAGCTGAATGCATCTCTATGTTTGGGGATTTGTTTGTGTGGTGGAAATGCTGGAAAGTGGGCCTTGGTTGCCATTTTTGTGTTGTGCTATGAGATCTAAATGCTTGGAGTTGAATCAAGCATTTGGTAATGGTTGGTCTGTGTTTATGCTTGGTTGAAGAAATTTGTCATTTTTGGGTGTTGATTTTTGAAGGAAGAAAAGAAGCAGGTGGCAGTGAGCTCTTGAACCGGTAGTGAGTCCTATTACCGGTAGCAGAAATCATAGCAGGAATTATTTTATTTTTGAGAAGCAGAGGCAGTGAGCTCATGAACCGGTAGTAACAAGCCCCGTGATTGTTTTTAGTAGCAGCAAGCCAAGTTACTAAAGTGAACCCGATTCTCTCTCCTCTTGTAAGTCAAATCCAAGTCAGCCTCTCACTTCCATTGATTCATTTATTGCAAAAAAAAAAAAAAAAAAAAAAAGAGCAAAAAGTACAAAAAGTACTAGAAAATTTAAGTCTACCATCATAAAAGGTGATAATGTGTAGACTTTTAAAAAGTGATGATGTGAAGACTCTTTAAAAAGGTGATGATGTGATTAGACTTATAAAAAAAAAAATCAAAATTAAAAAAAAAAACAATTTTGAAAAGTCAAAATTACTTAGCCCCAAAGTAAACCCCTTTTCTTCTCTTTTTACTCTCTGCCCCGAAAAGCACACCTCCAAACTTCTCAGACAAGCCATCCCATAAAGCCATCTTCTCCATCCTCCATTTCACGCACCCTCGCGCTTCACCCATCATCGCACCATCCCGCTACACTTCCACCGCGCCACCATCTCGCAGCCACCAAGCACCGCCAGCACATCATCCCCCTCTCCTTTTGCTCTTCAATCTTTTCTCTAGCAAGCCCAAGCTCTCGCCGCTGCTGTGCATATCTTCCCGCGGTTCGTCTTGGCCTCCACTGCTACTCACTCTCCTCATCTCCTACAAACCCCGTAAAGCACCATAAATCCCTCATTTTGTGTGTTTATTCTGGAATGTGATTTTGTTTTTGTGAAGCTCTGTTGGGAAAAAGTTTTTGCCATTTGCTATAATTGGGTTGTGTTGTTCGCTTTTGGGTATGGATTGAGCCTGGATGTTAGGCTTGGTGTTTCTGCTGAGGAATAGAGATTTATTTGCTGAGTTTGGGTTAATCTTATTGGTTGAGAAGTTGCTGCTGTGGGGTTGGTTACACTAAATTGTTGGTGAATGTTGGGTTGGAGCCTGGATGTTAGGCGTTGTGTTTTAGCTGCTGCTGGGATTTTGGGTTTTGTTTGCTGGATTTTTTTTCACTGGTTGTTTTGGGGCATTTTGCTGCAGTATTGTGTGATTAGTTTGGATTGAGGCTATTTGGTTTGCAGAGTTGGGAGTCGAATTTCTTCTGATTTTGGGATTGATTTTGTTGTGTACTACTGGTTGCTCTAATTGCCATGGCTTGCACGAAAATGATTAAGAAGAGAAAGGCTACTGCTAACCCCTCACAAAAGGCCACTGGAAAAGGCAAAACCAAATAGAAAAAGGTAAAGCCCATTGAGCCTTCAGTCGAGGATGAAGATAGGTCCTACATTGGGCCTAGAAAAAATGTGAAGCTCACCTGGGAGGAATCAATTAGCAGACGGACTGCATCTTGTGAGCGTATGGTGGACAATAAAAATCTGGTGCCAAATGTGGTTGTCAATACCATTGCAAGTCCAGGCTTGAAGCACGTGTTTTCAGAAGTCGAGGGTTACAAGCTAGCTCTGGCCAAGGATTTTTATGCTTGCTTATCATTGGTAAAAGATGAAGGCACTGTTTAGGGATTGTTTGAGGTATCAATGGTGGGGAAGTATTGAATGGTGGCTGATGAATGAAATTGTTTTGTTTTGGAATTGAAAATTTTGTATTGACAGTTGGGGACTTATTTTGGTTTACTTAGGTCCATTTCTAGCTTATTTTTGTTGTGATGATCTCTAATGGTAGAGTAGGGTTTTTGTGGTTGTGGTGGTTCTTTTTGGGTAGAAAACCTTAGCTTCACTGAAAACCACCACATTTTGGTCTCAATCTCTTGTAACCCAGTGTCATTACAACCATATTAAAGACCTTTTTGATTTAGACTGTGTTTGTGTTCAAGACTGAGCATTTGGTATTACTGTGTATATGTTGATGTGTTTTTGTGTTTTCTCCTCTCACCATTTAAGTTATTTGAACTTGAATGTTTTCTTATGTAGGATATTTGTAAAATCTCTGTTGTTGTGCTTGTTCTTAATTCCATCATTTCCATTATGTTTGTGTATCTATGTGCTCTCATGATAGGTTAACTTTTTGGTAATTATTGCATTAATGATTAGTGATTATTTTTGTCTGGGCATGAGCTTATTGTGAGTAAACTTGTTCAAAGGTTTGCATTACTTAGGAATAATCAATCTTGGGAGCATATGATGTTTAAATGACCATAGCTTGTGTCAGGAAGGTTTTTTTAGTCTTTGATATATCTTTTTGCTAGGGACTAGCAAAATTCAAGTTTGGGAGTGTGATTAGCATCATAAATCACATTTTTAGCATTGCTTTTATCCCCATTTTGTCATACATTCTAATTCAAATATCATTCTTTTGTTGCATTTGACTTAAAATTCCATTTTAATGTTTTATAGGTTTTTGTTGTCAAAGAGTGGGTTGAAGGCCCTCTTTTCGGCGATCCTTTTATTTGCAAAGTAGTGGAGCATGCTTGGATTGAGCTTGGTGAAGTTCGGAAGCAAATCGAAGCATTTTGGCAAAAAGTTGTTCCTCACTACCGGTAGTAGAATTTTACTACCAGTAATAGGAATTACCAGGAAATTCAAGCAGGGAACCGGTGAGCTTTTCAACCGGTAGTAGGAATTTACTACCGGTAGTAGAGGACTCGCGCAGCAGACTTTTATTTTTCACTTTTTGGTGGCAAACTTGTAATTTCTTCCAACTTTATGTTAACCTAAAGCAAAGAATATGGGTTTTTACTCAGCAGCCGTGGAAAGGAGGGGGGATTACACACTTTTACATTTCTCTCTCTTAGTTTTCTTCTCTCTTAGGTTTTCTCCATAGATTTTTAGGGCTTTTAATTTCTCTCTTAGAGTTCTCTCTAGATTAGTTACTACTTAGTTTAATCACTTGGTTTATGTTAGATTTAGTTAGTTCTTACTTTATTTCACTTGTAATCCATAGTTTTAGTTGTTTCATCTTACTTTTGGCTTGAAGATCTTGTATTTTCATTTTTTTGGTAATATAGAAGTATTTATTTCAGCTTTTATGCATTTATTGTCCTTCTTTGTGCATTTACTCCTATGTATGGCTAGCTAATCACCCAAAGGTGGGTTCTATGGTGGATTTCTTCTCCAAGCCCTAGGTAAATGATGCTCTCTCATCTCAAAAGCTTTCAAATACCAAAGGAATGAAGTTTAAATACTCTCTCACCTTTTGAATCCTTATAATTTCATATTCATGACCATCTTATGACTAGTTAAGCTTGTTGTGTTTGGTTTATGAGCACATATGCAAATTGCTTGCTTGTGAAATTGCCCAAGAGAGTTTTGAACTTTATTCTATCATTTATTTCACTTTATTTAAGCCTTTATTGTCAAATCCTCCAACCAAGACCATAGAGTAAATGGAATCTTGGTTGAGTTTAGTTTGAGAGCTCATTTATCAAAGGTTTGGAAGGAATGAACCCATATGACCCATCCCCTTTATTTCACAAGTTTTTATTCTCAAATTGCCATTAATTTGGCACAAATCTTTCACAACAAACAAACCCCCATGTTTTACACTTTCTTTGCATTTATTGGGTAGCAAGACCTAAGAATCGAGTAGAACCTATTCCACTCCCTGTGGATATGACCTAGGAACTCCTAGAAATTATTGCTTGACGACCGGTGGATTCCTATGCTTGGGAGTTTATTGCGCACATCAACATTTTTAGTTCAAGCAAAAACAATGATTGAGGTAAGTAGTCATATAATGACTCAAAATGGGCAAAAAAAACAATGATTGAGGTAAGTAGTCACATTTGAGAAGTAACTGTACCTGAGGTTTGGTGCCTTGTATCCTCAAAAAAGGTCACAATTGTAAGTAAATAAACAAGCAAACAGATTCAAAAACACAATTATGATGGAGTTTCAGCATTTAATTACAGAGTACAACAAATCTATGAAGAAAAAGGTTCAGGCCAACCATTTGATGGGTCACATGTAATTTAACAAGTGTACTAAAGATCAAATCAATGAGATGGAGTTTCAACATCAATTAGATACTGAAATTGTATGCAAAATCAAGACCCATTAAAATAATTAAAACCATGACGAAATGGTGCATAGTTAAGCACTAAGGTCTAAGCAAGTACATAATAAAATAAACACATACTATCCTACATATTAACAATTGAGAAGACAATGATGGCTGATTAATTGATTAAAAAATACAAGGGCGTGTTTGGATGTCCCATTGAGATTGAACTGCCCCCCCCTCTAATGTTCTATATACAAAATCATCATCATGAATGGGGCCAATGGCCATTATAGAAGATGGTTCTTATTGACAGTGAAAATTTGAAATAAAGGCATCTCAAGAAACCCTACAACTAATCTTTGATGGCCTAGGTGCCTAGCTACACAAAAACTAATGAAGCGATTCAATTTACATGGACTTCCAAACAGGCCCTAAATCTACACCAACATATGATTAAAAAAAAAAAAATCTTCCTAACATATCGTTGACTCCGCATGAATTCATAAAGTCAACACGCTTATCTCTCTCCGTTGACTTACATGTTCTAAACCAATGTACTCTGGCACATTGAAACCGTGCATATAGATGTTCTAAATAAATAAATACCCGGGCACATTGAAAATATCATTCCAAACCACACATATACATGTTCTAAATAACTCCATTTTCTAAATGGAGTCATTCATACTTTCACGAAAATATGCCCGTCGCAATATATTAAGTTCCATAAAAATATGTTCGTCCTAAATAAATAAATACCGTAACAAAATAAATGTTTTGCATGTGCCCGTTGAAATATATGAAGTTACATGAAAATATGCCCGTCGCAATACATGAAGTTTCATGAAAATATGTTTCTACTAAATAAATAAATACAGTAACAAATAAATGTGAAAGGTATTACCTTTATAAGATGAATACCGCACATATAGATTAATTTGTGAGATGCAAAAAGTACTAGAAAAAAAATGTGCATAACTATCAAATATAGTTTCATATTGTCTGATCATACAACAGTGACTTGAAGTAATTGTATTCTCTAACAACTAAACATTCTTTACAACATATTTGATACAACCATGTTGACCTAGGCACTGCACCCATACATTGAGCATGACATGGATCGTTTTCAGAAGTACAATGACAACCAATATCTGACAAGTCATACAATTTACCAGGGCACCAGAGTAGCAGTTGCAGCAATCGATTGCAGTAGTTTCCTAAATTATAGCCCACGTTCTCAAATAACTCTTTGAATATGCCATCCCATAAGAATAGTTTGATTGATCCATAAAACTAATCAGACCTATGGCATCAAATGCATTGGTCAATTACTTTACAGAGATAAGATTACTCTATCTATAATTATATCCATATTGTGGAGCCCAAAAATTGGCACACCTTCCAATAATAAGGTATGAAACTCTTCTGTAAAAAGAGAAAACTTGTTTTAGAATGCATCAATAAACCAAAAAATATATATATATGCATAACATTCAAAGACATGCACCCAAAGATGTGAAAAGAATATAAGAAAAAACACCAAGTTTTTCAGACCCTATAGACATCCTTGGGAGATGTCCCAAGCCTAAGTGAAAGTTTTGCATAATTACAAATAACAACTAACCATTGTGCTTGTACTAAGAAACAAAAATAAATAAATAAATAAATCGAGAAAAAAAGTTATGAAATGGTTTCTATGATTAACCAGTTGTACGCATTGTCTTGATCCTTTTATGTTTAAAACTACAGTGCATTCTATAGGACTTCCCTGTAGATCATTCATTTCCCTAATCTGCGTACCAAGCTCAACTTGAATCAACAAAACCATATCTCAAACTATTTAGTGTCAGCCGCATAAATCCTAATATGCAAGTCAAAACCTACAGTCATGATTGACTTACTAAACGGTCCAAAATAGTCTGCTGCTCCAAATGGTTTATCACAGAATTCCTCAAAAGGAAAATAAGCACATCCATTTGCACCCATTGGAACCTAGACAGGGAAAAAATATGGAAAGGAGAAAAAAAAAATCAACTAAGTAATATGTTTTGAATACACCTTGGCAAAAATAGCGATTCTATGGAGGGGTTAGGACATACCTGCAATTTTCCTCCCATGACAACTTCAACCTCTTGTGGACCAGCAAAATGCTCCCAAATTAACTGTTGAAACTTTTGGTTAAGAAGTCTAGACAAATCATACCCAATGAAGTAGAAACCTTGCTTTGTCTGTAATTCAAATTTAAGAATTTGAAATAATTATATAAAATAGAAATGAACTACCATCAGAAAATGAAGAAATGAAGTTCTAACGAATCTATACAGAAAAAGTCAAAATTGTACCGAGGTCATTTTGCGATAGACTATTGACGAACCAATTTCATGAGCTACACATCTTTCCTACAGCAAAATAAATTTCCAAATTACTAACTGAAAGGAAAATATAAGAAGAAAAGTATGTATACATGGACATTTTGTTAGTTTACTTTCTCATATAACACCAAATGAAGATCCTTACCTAGCATCGTTTCAAATTGCAGCCACAGGTAAAAATGGAGCTCAGAGAGGATCAAACACAAATTATCTTTACATATTAGAAGTGGCTCAGCATGAATTCATAAAGTCAACACAATTATCTCTCTCCGTTGACTTACATGTTCTAAACCAATGTACTCTGGCACATGCTAAAGCTCATGTTGCTGAGTTTGTCATGCTAAGTAAGATACCATCCATACACATACATTCAAAGTGGAAATGTAGGGTAGAAAAAGAACCCTTTGCAATCCACCTTCGTAGAGGTTATGCGGAGCCTGATTGGAAGTGGCAACAAGAATCTATAATTGTGTCCCATCAAAAATGCAAAAATTAAAATGTTATGTTAATATCCAGCACAAAATCCACAAATTATACTTTATAGAGGGTTTGATAAGAACTTAATTACTCACAACTCCATTGCTAAAAAGATGTCAAAAAAGATGGTTTAGTATCAGTGCATCAACCACATCGATCACCTAGAAAAGACCACACAAGCAAGGCCACAAAAGTATAAATTATAAAGCAATCAGATGTCATTTCCCTCAAACATAAAAGAAAATTTTAATAAATAAAAGTATTCTCGTGTGGTGCAAACCTCAAGAAGTCCATAAGCAAATTCAAAATCATTTTGCTTTAAGCAAAAGTGCAAAACCAATGCTCTCATCTGCAAAAAGGATATGAAGATCAAAAACTTATAAAACACCACAAGAAGATCAAAATGAAGCAAAAATCATGAAAATCAAAGTACAGCAAATTCAAAACAAAACTATAATATAACTATTTCCTTGCTTTTTGGAAGTAACCCACTTGATTAGTGCTATAAAAGCCGGTGAGCTTCCCTCCCAAAGAAGGTAACAACACAAGCGATAATGACCACCACTTCAATGCCACCCTGCTTGCAAGTAGAATCAGAGTAAATGCAATCTCCTGGCCCTTCAATTATCATAAGGGACTCACAAGGAATTGCTGATTGCCAACTCAAAATAGAGAAACTTCATAAAACAACCAAGATTTGACTAATTGAACATGAATACAAAATGGCAAACAATGATTATACAAATAGTAAGGTTATACATTAAAAGCTTATACCATAATTAAATTAATGATTTATTGAGTTTTGAACTTTTAAAATATTTGTTTTAAATATTTTTTTCATCTGTTTTCAGCAGTTAATGCCTCCAAATATTATAGACCGAAATAACAAATAAAATCTACAAAATCTACCAAAGAAGGAGGGTTTCCAAGAGAGAACCACGAAACAAAAATAGACAGAAGGGCTGCACCTAAAGAAAACAAGATAAAAAATTAAGTAAGAGACGAGGGGTTAACAAGACCATGAAAGAGAGGCAACTAAACAAACATGAAAAAACACCAAAAAATTATACATATCACTCAATCGAAGTGTCCATTCATGGCAAGGAAGTCTTATATCGAAAACCATTGAAGCCCTAATATGATCTTATTCTATCAAAATACTACAAAAAACAATTAGGACAATTTCAAATGCTAAAAACGATAGACTTGATTCAAATACTGCAAAAGAACAAAAAGGAATGCAACACAACACATTCTTCTAAATTAATGACAAGAGAATATTACCTGGGTTGACATGAATGGTTTCATATGGAATGCCATCCAGTACAAGTGTGGTGTTGTATTTGTAAGGTCCCTTTCTATTCATGAGAACTCCATTTGGCACCCCAAGTTTTTTGCCAGCGTCAAGGTCAGTCCTTAGTATCTAAACTCCAAAAGGGCCCGGCATTAGAACTTTAGAAGTTCATATCCAACAGCACAATTTTAAACTTCATATAATTTACAAATTTAAAAATAAAGCACTAATTAATGAGTCATTCAATTTTCAAAGGCATGCCAAAACACACCCCTAGACAATTGAAGGAAAAATGCAGTATGCAATTCCCACAGCCGGCTCATTATAGATTTTCTAATTGGAGCTGGCTGACTTAACCCACTTGAAAGCCTTGCAGCTAACAACCCCACTTGATCCATTGTCCTATCCATCTCTCAAAATAAATATCATATGATCAGTTAAACTTTGCAAACAAGTAAGAAAATTTGAGCATCCACTATCTAACAATGCAAAGTCGAAGTGCACTGCTACAATGCCTATCCAGAGCATTGAATGCCTCCAATCTTCAGAGGTTTGTGTTCTTCACTTCTCTCAGAGATAGGATTTGTTAATTTTTGAATTAACAATAGGAAATCCTGATTATTCAGCCAATTTAAAATAAGAAACTTTACAAAATTAAGATTAGAAACTTTGCAGCCATATAAACTACAATCCCATTATTCACTCAACTTAATATAAGAAACTTTACAAAAAATTCCAAGAAAGAAAAACCAGAAGCTGCATAAACCAGTTTCAAAAAATGGAGCCAAGGATATAAGTCCTAAGGTTAGGATTTTCCAAGCAAAAAAAAAAAAAAGAAAAAAAGAAGAAGAAAGGGATCCCATGAAAGAGACGCAACTAAACAAACATGAAAAACACCAAAAAATTATACATATCACTTGACCGCAGTGATACTCTGTGTAATGGTCCCATTCATGGCAAGGAAGTCTTATATCGAAGCCCATTGAAGCCCTAATATGATCTTATTCTATCAAAATACCACAAATAACATTTAGGCCAATTTCAAATGCTAAAAACGATAGACTTGATTCAAATATTGCAAAAGAACAAAAAAGAATACACAACACATTCTTCTAAATCAATGACAAGAAAATATTACCTGGGTTGACATGAATGGTTTCATATGGAATGTCATCCGATTCAAGTGTGGTGTAGTATTTGTAAGGTCCCTTTCCATTCAAGAGAACTCCATTCAACACCCCTAGTTCTTTGCCAGCATCAAGGTCAGTCCTTAGATTTACACCTTTAATAAATTCAATTTAGATATTCAAATTCAATTATAAATAGAATCATAAACAAAGTCTACATATTAAAGACATAATTCTTGAATCAGACAAAATCATCAAACGATACGTAACATATCTACCTTAATATCTCACTCACTCAATTTGAAAAGATCAAAAGAGGCGCAATTACTAAATAGGGCCCATCCAACCTCATACCATGATATAGTGAACTCAATAAACTGTTAATCTAAATTTAAATGTTATGAAGAGATAATCATATGACATCTTTACTATATTAAATACATATAAAATAACATGATAAAGCCAGACAGTTCCAATAAAAAAGTTTAAAAAATAAAATAAAATAAAATAAATACAAAAACTTTTCATGGCACAATAAATTCTAGAATGCAAATATTTAAACTTCATTTAGCTAGATATAATATAACAAGAAACAACTACATGATTCTAAGAACCATTTGACGAGAGAAAGAATGAAAGAGAACATGCTACTTACCCGAGCAGTTGACTTCTCAAATACAAACCAATTAATCAACAATGTCAAGTAACACAGTATCTACAACCCATTAAGCTAAATGTTGAAACTATTAAAAAGTATATATATATATATATATACAGATTTTTTGTTATCAGGCCGATTGCAAAAACATGTTTACGGTCGGCTGAATCGAACGGCTGGGATAAGGCTGATGCATCAAGGTAAAAAAAAAAAAAAAAAGGGCAAAAGTTGCCAAATCACGTGGGCAGCTGCGACATCTCTCCTCTCCATTCTTCTTCTCTCTCCTCTCCTCTCCTTTATTTTTCTCTCTCCCTCATCAGATCCTCTCACCTCCCTCATATCAACTCTGTATCACCGTGAAGGCGAAGTATCAATCCCGGCGGCGACTCTGTATCGGGCTGTGAAAAGCTTGGCGCACTCTCTCTTTCCACCCTTTCTGTCGACCACCTTTGAATCGACACAGCCCGACCACCTCAACAGGTTCCTCTCTCTCGATCTACTTATAGCCCTAGATATATACAGATTTTCTCGATCTACTTTCCAATCTTCAGTTTGGTTGCCGAGAAAGTATAAGAAATTGAAAAAAAAAATTATTTTATTTGTTTTTTATGTGTTTAAATTCTTTTGGGTTTGATCAGATACAAAGGGGGTTTGATCTTGTTTACCAAATGTACATTTGTGTCTTGTATCATATGAGAGGTAAACCCCAAAAATAAGCTAATATAGTCTTTATAAGCATTAATGTCTCTATCGGCAGCGGAGATTCAGTTTTAGACGGTAGGATTGTAAATAGAAATAGGATCATTTCTGAAGAAATTTCCAAAATTTTGGAGGTTGGCAGCTGGGCATTCGTTATGTAGGTAATGAGTCTGAGGTGGTTGAAAAACTTGTGGAGATGGAGATTAGGGATATGGAAAATTTTGAGGAAGTTCTGTAGATGTAGGGTTGAGTGGGGTGCAGTTTGGGAGGGTTTGAGAGAGGTCTTCATGGTTTGTCTGAAATCTTTTTTGCTGGGATTCATGCTTTCTAGAATTATGTTTAGTGGTTGGAGAGTTTGTTTGTATGGCTTGCTTTGTGGTAGGATATGGTTTCCATTTCAGTGAGGTCTTGCTGAGTTTAGTTCTCTGTTTTTCTCATCATAATATGCAAATTTCCAGGCCAATCGTCTAGCTGTTGGAAGTCCTGCATCTTCAGCTCCAACACTTGCCTTTGATGCTCCTGCAAAGACAAGTACATCATGTCATCCACCACCGAAATGCCCTATAGCAGGAACTTTTAATCAGTGTCCTGGTGAACTGCCATTTGTGAAGGTAATTTTTGCATTAGTAAGCCTATCATACTTGTCATTATAATGATAAGTTGTTTAAATTCATATATTGACAAAATCTAATGCTTATTAATGATAAAAAGATTGACATGTTAAGTTGTAATAAGCATTGGAATTAAGCTTTTTATCTACTATTGATGATAAAATGTACAATGTATATTACACTCTAGTGGACATTGTAATAAGCATTAGAATTCATTTACAATGCTTTCTTGTAATTGTAATAATTTGTAATAATATATTGTTTAAGTTTATATATTGACATCAATTATAGAGCTTCTTTTTATCTATTATTAATGATAAAAAATTTATATTCATATTTGTTTTACTTTGAACTTGCCAATTTTTATCGAATTAGACATCAAAAGATAATCAAAGTTGGGGAAAAAAAAAAGAGATTCTCTAATATTTGGCATGAGTTCAAAATAAAACAACTACGATTATAATTAGAATCAATGCCAAAAATGGAAAAAGAAAAAAGAGAGAATGAGGTAATGAGGTTGGTAGCAAGATAGGACTGTAAATGTGTTGAGCTCAATCGAATAGTAAAGCTATGTTGATAAAAGAAATCGGACGAACGACCGCAGTCGTCGATCCTCTCGGGAAGGGGAGCGCATCCCTTCGATCACGACCTTATCTAGCAAGGTCGCGGTCCTAGGACCCCTCCTCCTTCTCCTCTAGAATGGTTGCACTTGCGCCTTCCCCTTTACTGGATGGAGTCGAAGGGGACGCCAAGGAGGGCTCCATGACGGAAGTGTTCTCTCGACCTACCCTTTAAACAAGGTAGAGCGAAGGACGATCTCCGCCGACCTTACTGCTCACGGGCAAGGGCGACGAGATGCTGTCAGCATTCGTCTCCTTTCTTTTTTTCATACGCATGCATAACCATATATATATATATATATATATATATATATATATATATATATATATATATATATATATATATATACACCAGCCATAAGAGGCTTCGCGGCCTTTTACCGGTACGGGGTCGAAATATGGGGATTGGACTGGTGGTTGGGACAGAAGGTCATCAAAGCGAAGGGACGCCTTCGCAGGGAGGCAGGGTCGCCCCTTCGCCTTGGCCAGGTTAATTTAGTGATCCAAGATACGACACATGGACAATACAATACATCTCTCTCTCCCTTCATTTATTGACCTGCTACCTTAGGCAGTGTGCGCACCTACAATGTGGGCTATGGCCATCATTACAGGACCTAGGTCGAGCATTATTGTGTCACGACCTAGGGCGGCGGCACCTGCCGTACAAAACCGGTCAAATCATATGCCGATTTTCATGATTAGGAAATGGCAGAGAGCCAGGGCGTCCATTTGGCTGTGCCCCCGCCTTTCTGTCAGTGATTTGACTCCTCCTGTACCCGCCATCCTTCTCCTATAAAAGGGAGGGTGTTAATCTCATTAAAGGATCTCAAAATCCGGGATAAGAGGGAGAGGAGGACTCTATTGCTGGTGTTATTCCTGCGATCTTGCAGTCAAGGTCGTGAGGAATAACCCTTAGGTCGTATCTTGAGGTCGATCACTTTAACCTACTCTGTTCCCCTTTCCATTCACCCTCATCATTCAGAACATACAGCTCCACGTGTCCGAGATATTCATTTCACGGCAGTCCTCACGATTGCAGGACCTCCTCAGTTTTCATTTGTAAACATTTTGGCGACTCCACTGGGGAGGTTGTAAGTGTAATGGCGGCTCGAACGCGCAGTAGCAATCGAATAGGTGCAGGCGGTGGCGCTAGCACTAATGGTGAAGAAATCGCCGACTCGGCGCATGCTAGCGCCCATCAGTCCATCATTAACGAGATCATGGCAACGCTCACCCCCACCATTACCGCCATGATGCAGGAGACTCAGGAAAAAATGCTACAAATCCTTAAATCGCAGACCACGGTCCTCGAATCTAACACCCCTCAGCTACGCGGGGGCGTGGATGCTACTAGAGGAGAGGGTGGAGCCTCGTGACCGCGAGAAGGGGCCGGCTCAGCCGCAGCACTTCCGCCTACTGTAGAGGTGACTCCACCACCAACAAGCTCATTCATTACGAGGGAAGATCTCGAAAGACTCTTGCAACAAGAGCGTGCTAGGTTCTCTCGGCCCCTGCCACCAATACCCGATTGCGACCTACGTCCTCCCTATCCTCTTGAGCTCGCTAGCGCACCTTATCCTGTAGGGTATGTACCACCACTAAAATTCCCTATGTTTAACGGGAATAAAGGAAACGCCAGAGAGCATGTGGTGCGCTTTCTCGACGCCCTAGGGGCATATAGGTCGAATGAAGGTTTGAGACTTAGGGAATTTTCAAAATCTCTCACAGAAAGCGCCTACACCTAGTTCTCAAACTTTGCGCCAGAATCAATGCCTACCTGGGACACTATGGTTTGTACCTTCTACAAAAAATTCTTTTGGGTCGACGAGCGAGTGACTGCAATCACGCTCAGTCAGGAACGCCAAAACCAAGGCGAAGACCTGGTCGAATACGTCAAGAGGTTTCGAGAAAGGGCAGTGGAGTGCTACAACTCCGTCACGGAAGAAGGATTAGTAAGCCTATGTGTGGCAGGAATGAATATGGCTTATAGAGTGTACCTTGAAAATCTTCCCATTTCCTATTTCTCTAAGTTGTACGAGGCGGCACGAAGAACCAGCAAGAATGTGATTCCTCTCGCCCAAAAGTTCGAATGGAAACGAGAAAAGAGGCCAGCCACCGCCGAGGTCACAGCCGCAGAGCCACAAAAGAGGGTTAAAGGAGAAAGAGGACAGAGGAAGGAGCCTGCCGACCTCCTGATCGATCCAAACAAGGGAGGTTATTACCTTGTTTTCGTGATCAATATTTAAATTTATAAAGTAACATGCGCTTGTAACCTCAATTCGATGAAAAAGTGGTTTTTGCACAGGTATCGATCCACGAGGACTAAAGGCTAAGTTATGAGAAACTAAAGTGAGTTCGATTTTAGTTAAGCGAACAATCTTTGATTTTGAAGAGTGGTTGTTTGTTTAAACTAAAGAATGTAAAACAATTAATAAAATGTCTTGGGTTTCGAATCCACTTAACTCTCATCAATCGCATTCATAAGTTAGATTAGGGTTCATGCATATCCATGGTAATGATGATTTAAACTACAAGAATAAATCATTAATAATAATCATGCATATATGCATCAAGCATGGATCATCCCTTTAAGGCATGGACTGTCAAACGAGAATGCACAATCCATCCAAGTGGGGCATGAACCATCTAGATTCACATATATATATTCGATAAGAACCATTGTATAACAAACATAATTGCAATCATAGAAAACAATCATATTAATGTATAAAATCATTTAAAACCAAATTGCACTAAGGCAATATTCTCAAAGTTATACAATCACCATGAATATATACAAAACCCAAATCCAAACCTTACAAATACGAAAGAATGGAGAGAAGTTTCATCTATACCCAAGAAGGAAGCTTAGCCGCTCATAGCTGGGGTAGAATCGCCGTAGTTCTTCATCCCTTCCATGGACAAACCAAGAATCCCAAGAGAGAAGTGAGAGAATGCAGAGAGAAGAGAGAGGGAGGCTAGTGCCAAGTCTAGCTAGGTTAAGTCTTGATATCTCAAAGAACTCTGAAAAGTTCACTTATATATTGTACAACAAACCTACTAAAATAGAACTCTCCAAAAATAACTTAAAAAGCTGCTAAAAATTGCGGGCACGCTTCCCGAGAAAGGACCTATCGATAGGCTAGGGATGCCCTATCGATAGGGGTCAAAAATATGAAAACATGGCTGCTGTCTATCGATAGAGGGGCAGTCCTGTCTATCGATAGGCACCCTCTATCGATAGGCCATCGGTAGGCTTTCTATCGATGATTCCAGATTTCCTCTTTTTTGCTTCCAAAAGCTTCCTAGAGCCATCCTAACATCTTTTTGAGTGTTTTTCCATCCAATTGACTCCGCTTTGAGCTTCATCCGAAAGCAAATGCACAGAACCAACCTCGATCATGCTCAAAAATGCAACTTTTATGAAGAGTTCCTACAAAACCAAGTTAAACATATCAAGTTCATGATTTATGGCTATAAAATAACAAAGTTCAAGTATAATCCACTAATAATTAGTCAAAAAGACTCAATAAATGCATTGATTGCAGAGCAATCACCTCCCCCCATCCCTTGCGGAGCTAAGGAAGTCCTCCATCTCTTAGAACAATGGGTAAAAGATGGGGCGATCTCATTGCCATCGGTCGACGTTGAACCAACGGCTAACGACCGCGCCCACCCTAACTTCTGTGCGTTTCACCAGCACACGCGGCACCCGACGATGGACTGTTGGGCCCTAAAGAGAATCTTCGAAAGAAAAATGAAGGCAGAGAAGCTCGAATTAATGGCTCCGGCGACAGACGTGAACCACATCCCTTTTCCAACCCATAATAACGCGGGGGGTCAAGCTCACATGGCCTCTCACACGGGCGAAGCACATGAGGAGGGCGGGGTCGATCCGCTAGAAGAATATGATGGGATCGCTGCGTCTTTGAAATAAACTCCTAAGTTTAAACGTTTCTACGATCAATTGGGCTTCAACGAGATCGCCAGATTCGAGGCCTCCAGAGCTCTTGCCAAGGTCGCGCACGAGTAGCACGAAGCCGCTTTTGCTGAAGGAGGATCAATTAGGCGGAAGGTTAAGCTCCATGAAACCTCGATTACCTTCTCTGATGAGGATATTGAGACGCCTTACCTCAATCATAACAGGCCTCTGTTCTTGACGGCCTTCGTTAATGGGGTCCAATTGAGGCCCGTGTTTGTTGACACAGGGTCGTCATAAACATCGTGTCGATTTGTACGCTGGAGAAAGCGGGGATATCCTTCGATAAAATAGTGAGGGTACCCATGAATGTGCTTGGATTCGCAGCAGCTCATCACAAGACCCTAGGGTATGTGGATCTCGACCTGCAAGTCTGGCCAATGAGAGGGAGCTCACGCTTTCAGGTTATTGATGTAAACACGAACTATCACATCTTCCTAGGTCGACCTTGGCTGCACAAGTATAGAGTAGTGCCTTCCACCTTTCACCAATGCGTGAAGTGTCGACGTAAAGGCGGCGGGGTCGTTAGAGTCCCAGCTTCGACCACCCCATTCGAACCTAAAGAAATGCATTTGGCGGATGCAGAGAGATATGATGAATTGTCCCCCGAGGGAGAATCGGTCATCTCACCACCTAAGTCCCTCATTTGACTACCAAAGTGGGGGGAGGAGAACTCCGAGGGGCGAGCGGAGAGAGAAAAGGTTTGGGCCGAGCAAGGAGGTTCTGTCAAGCGGGTACAGCTGCCTAACGGCCGCATCATCTACTGCTTATGAAGGTGCGCCGGAGCGGCCTCGCCCGGGGCTGGGTTGCGCCCCAGACGCGCGGACCCGACAGAGGCAAACTCTTCGCCCAGCTGCAACCACTTGCCCATCGCGCCCCGAATGCCTCTAAGACGCGCCTAAGCCCCAAGAAGAAGAGTTAGAAAAGGTCGACCTCTCAGATGGCAAAGGCGAGCCCAAACCAGTCTTCTTGAGCAGCAAACTCTCCCAAGACAAGAAAAATAATCTTCTATCTTTGTTAAGGGACTTTAAGGATGTCTTTGCGTGGAACTATTCTGAAATGCCCGGCCTAGACCCCAAGGTTGTATCTCACAAGTTGGGAGTGTTGAAAACGGCACGACCCATCAAACAACCACCAAGGGTCTTTCGCCCAGAGCTAGAAACCCAGATCAAGTCTGAGATCGAGAAGTTGCTCGAGGTAGGCTTCGTCAAGCCAATCCAACATCCCACTTGGCTCGCAAACATCGTCCCAGTCAAAAAGAAAAATGGGCAAATCAGGTGCAGCGTTGACTTTCGCGACCTCAACAATGCCTGTTCTAAAGACGATTTCCCTTTGCCAAATGTGGACACTCTCATAGATGCGACTGAGGGGCATGAGATGTTCTCGTTCACGGATGGATTCAGTGGATACAACCAGATTCACATGGATGAAAGCGACGGGACCTTAACGGCCTTCAGAACACCTATGGGAAACTTTTATTACGTCGTGATGCCTTTCGGCCTTAAAAATGCAGGTACGACCTACCAGAGGGCCATGACTGCGATCTTCCATGACATGATGCATGATATTTTGGAAGACTATGTTGATGACATAGTTGTAAAATCAAAGTTGGAAATGGATCATGTAGCCGACCTCAAAAGAGTGTTTAAGAGGTGCAGAAAGTATAACTTAAGGATGAATCCGTTAAAGTGCGCCTTTGGGGTATCAGCAGGAAAGTTCTTGGGATTCTTGATACATAGGCATGGGATTGATGTCAACCCATCCAAAGCAAGGGCGATAAAAGAAATGCGTGACCCCACCTCACAGAAGCAGTTAAAGAACTTTCTAGGGAAGGTCTCATATGTAAGACGGTTCGTTCCCGCCCTCGCAGAGACTATTGCTCCATTTTCCTCACTGTTAAAGAAGAAAGCATCGCTCATATGGATGACCAAGCATCAAAGAGCTTTCGATAGGATCAAGGAGGCCTTAAGCTCGACCTCGACCATGATCTCTCCACGACCCGGGGTCCCATTCATCATGTACTTAACTTCCACGGAAAAATCAATAGGTGCGCTCCTGGCCCAGGAGATAGAGGGGCAAGAGCGACCGGTCTACTACGTAAGTCGCATCCTACGAGGGGCAGAGGTACGATACCCCAGGGTCGAAAAGCATTGCCTCGCCCTTGCGTTCGCATGCTAGAAATTCAGACATTATCTCCTTGCCCATCCGTTGCAGATCATCACTAAGTGCGACCCCATAAGATTCCTTCTCACGCGACTTGCCCTGTCAGGAAGAATGGTAAGATGGCTTCTCATGATGAGCGAATTCGAGATTTCATGCGTGTCCCCATGAGCAATCAAGAACCAGGCGTTGGTAGACCTTCTGGCCTACTTCCCGAGCCATAACCATGAACCCATCATAGATGAGATCCCAGAAGATATGGAAGAGGTAAGATCGACTTCTGAGCAAGAGTGGAGAATGAGCTTCGACGGCTCAGCAGAAGGAAATGAAGGTGGAGCTGGGATTGTATTCACGACCCCTCAAGGAACGACCCTTTCCTATTCCTATAAGCTTGCTTTCGGAGTGACCAACAATGAGGCAGAGTATGAAGCCCTGATATTAGGACTCCTACTTGCGCGTGAACTTGGGGCAACTCGACTTTGTATCCTAGGGGACTCTAGCCTAGTCGTAAAGCAGACATCCGGGGAATTTGCTGTCAAAAAAATCTCATTAGCACCATACAGAACCCTGGTCCAAATGAGACCCTGAGGTCGAACAACAGACATCTGAGGTCGAACAACAGACACCCTGATGCCCTTGCGACCCTGGCCTTAAAAGTTACTATGGGCAACAAGGAAGAACTGAACATCGATATCAGACAACGACCTCTTCCCTGTCCCATATTGAATCTTGTCCCGGAAGACGACCCCAAAAAAGACGACTGGCGAAAACAAGTTCTTAAAGAGCTCGAACAGGCAAAATTCGATATCGACAGACCGCAAGGTCTCGAGAAATACTATGACAGGGGTGGCGAGCTATACTTCAGGAGGTCCGACGGCGTCCTTTCGAGATGCGTAGGGCAGATCGCAGCCAAGAAAATACTCGAGACCGCCCATGAACAATATTGCGGTAGAGATGAAGTGCCATTATACAGAAGGGTTCAACGACAAGGATACTATTGGCCGTCGATGACAAAGGACGCGAGTGAGGTCCAGGGTCGGTGTCCAGAGTGTCATGGTCGCCCTGACCCTTTTGAAAGAGGGTCGGTCGAATTAGTGGAATGGCAACAGCCATACATCGACTTCTTAAAAGAGGGGACTCTACCATCAGAAGTGAAAGATGCAATTTTGATCAAGAAGAAAGCTCCGAGATACTTCCTAAGGGAAGGTGTACTTTATCGTAGGGGATGGCAAGGCACGCTCCTGAGGTGTATTGAAGAAGTCGAAATACCCATAGTCCTAAGGGAAGCCCACAAGGGCGACTGCAGCGAACATCAAGGGGGCGCGAAATTATTTCGACACCTGCTCCATTTGGGATACTATTGGCCTACGATGGAGAGAGATGCTCAAGCCTTTGCGCGGAAGTGCCGACCGTGTCAAACCTACGCGAATCGGATTAAAGCCCCTGCAGTCGATCTTCATAGTCTTAACACACCCTGGCCTTTTCACACTTGGGCAATGGACCTCATCGGACCAATCTCACCCTCAGGGCGTGGGAATATTTGGATCTTGGCCGCGACCGAATGTTACACAAAGTGGGTCGAGGCCGTCCCGCTTAGGAGGGCAACTGGTGGTGCGGTCACAAATTTCATCAAAGAACACATTATCTGCAGGTTTGGGATCCCTAGAAGGATCCTATCAGACAATGGGACACTGTTTGTGAACAAGCAAGTTCGAGAGATGCTAGCAAAGTACAAGGTCGACCTTGTCAAATCAACGACTTACTATCCTAAAGGGAACGGCCAGGCCGAAGCCACCAAGAAGACATTACTAAGAATCCTAAGTTGAATGGTGCATGAGCAACAGAGATCGTGGCACGACCAGTTGTCTTTGGCTCTTTGGGCGTACAGGACGTCAAAGAGAAAGGCAACTGGCATGACCCCATTCTCTCTGGTATACGAGGCCGAAGCCGTCCTGCCGGTCGAGATCGCCGTACCCTCTGCAAGACTTGCTCTTCGCAGCGAGGCCGACCCTAAAGAGAGGTTAACCGACCTCGAGACCCTCGAAGAACGAAGGAACAACGCAAACACTCACCTCCAGGTTTATCAGAGAAGGGTAGCACGAGCCTACGATAAGCTTGTGCGACCAAGGACTTTTGTGGCAGGGGACCTTGTTTTGAAAGCGACGGATCACATAAGGAGAGGATTACCCGCACCACATAAGTTCGCCCCCAAGTGGGAGGGACCTTATGTGGTATGGGAAGCCAGCAAAAGCGGCTATTATCGACTCTCCAAACCCGACTCCGATGACCTCTCTCCCCTATCAATACAGTTTGGATCAAATCCTACTATGCCTAGGTCGCGTTTACTTCTGTAACTTCCTCATTTTGTTTACTTCTAAGTTACGATGAGATGTCTTTTTATTGCTGCATTCGTCGAGATTTAATGTAAAGGGATATATATATATATACAGAAAGCAAAACGAGGTAAAAAAAGTTTCATTTCATTCATATTTCAACGTTACATTTCGGTTCGGTTACAAAAAAAAAGGGAGAAAAAAGTAAGGTCATATCAACCTAAGCCCTATGATGGCATCCACATCGACTTTTCGCTTCTGCGCCTTCTTCCCTTGAACCTTCGCTAAACTCTCTAGCTCAGTTATCATTTGCTTAAGATGAGCTCCCTCGGCCTCCACCTCCGCTAGTTTGTCCTTGTGGAGTATGATTTCGACACAAGTATGAGCATACTCAATGACTGGGCCCACAGTATCGTAACACGACCGTAGCCACTTGACATCGAAACCATTAAGCTCCAGGTCGTGAAGGCCAGAGTTCAGAAATGACAGATCCTGATCGGTTAAGCTCGCAGGCGAGTTAGTTGTAAGAAGGCGAACAATGTCCACCACGACCGCTAAGAAAGTGCTGCGGAGGAGGGAATTGGTGATCTTGCAACCTTTTCGAAAGTCACCATGTCTGGCTATCACGCGCTGGATAATAGAGGCCTCGCTAGAGGATAGGCCGTACTCTTCCACGACCTCCATATCCCTTGCCGTCGGTGGAATGCGCCCCTTGGACTCTGGAGTTCACTGGACGGGGTCGATATGGAAGGCCGGCCTTGTCGAGCTCGGAGTATGCGCTACATGAGAAAATGAAGCAATGTGAGGCGCGGTATCCCCACCCAACAAAGATACGAAATATCGAAAAGCAACGGTACCTGGGGAGTCCTGACGGCGGGCGAGGGAGGGAGTCACTCTTCGTCTTTGAAGGCTTCTTTGAAGTGCTTTTCGCGCTCTGAGGGTCCTCCGGAGGACTGTCATCAACATTGTTTGGGGTCCTCGAACCTAAAGCTGGGTCCACTGTTGCTTCCCTGGGTGAGCCGGCAGAAACAGTAGCCTTCGCAGCGGCTACCTTCTTTACCATGACGGCCAGGGCTGGGTCGTTCACGTCCACGGGAGCGTCATCTAGGGAAGTCCTTGCTGGAGGAGGGGTCATTTGATCTTTGCCTTTCCCCTCCTCGCCTCCCTCAGAGCTGGATTCCTCCGACCCCGACCCCGTTGTTGTCTCCTCCGAACTCCCCTCTGAGCTCGATCCCTCCGAGCTAGAACCAGTGCCCCTAGATGCTCCAACGGTCCGCGGCGCTTCGACCTCTCTATGACTGGGGACATCAATCTGATCGGTCTCTGTTGGAAGGATAGGGACAGTAGGAGTCACCTTACCCTTGCCTGCCCCAGGCCGATGGAGAGGTTCGATCTCAAGGTCCTCTCCGTCGTCCTCGTCCTCCAAGGCTAACCTCCTCGATAGATTAGATTGAGGGAACCTCCTGATGGTGGGGTGCTGGGGCACGTCAGCTGGCGCGGGAGGAGCCTGACAAACAATCCACAAGTTCAAAATAACCTTCACTCAAGTGCAAAAATATATATACATAATGTTGTACAAATGACCTTTGACTCACCTAGACACGGGCTTTCTTCAAACCACTGGGTTCCTCAGTCGTCGGGGGCGGATGCTTAGTCGAAGCGGCGGGTTGGGTTGCCACCACCTGTTTCTCCTTTTGGACCTTTGCCCTAGTTTTTCTGGGGGAAGGAGGGGGCTAGGGTGCGACCTCGATGACCTGCGGCGCCACTTTTTCTCTCCCCTTGCGGATTAGCCTGAGAGAGTAATCCCCCTTTGTGATGATAAAGGTGGGAGGGATCGAAGGAGGCGATCGGGCAAATTTTTTCAGGGCCTGGAGGATACGGTTCCAAAACTTAACGTGTTCCGGAGTATATACGTCCTGTCGCTCAGGACCCGGGAAGGTCACGATCTTGAGGTCTAAGAAATTGTTAGCGCCCTCTGCCTGAGTGAATCTCGAGCACAGGAAGTTGAAATCAGGCGTGATTATGTAGGTAAAGGGGGTGCACTGATCGAAGTCAAACTACAGCGACACCCTATAAGGACTATAAAGCACTACCCTTTTGTCTTCTTCCAAGAAGGCGGGGAGATGCGTGTAGAGGGCGGCCATCATGATTTTGTGATAGAGACCGTCGATCTCCCCCCGTGGGTTGACGGAGATTTGCGCCTTCGCAAAGAAGGAAGGTCGACGGTAACCTGACAGTTCTGATACGTAAGGGCGGGGGACGAAGCTGATTGCCGAATCGATGAAGTCACGAATATACCCCCGAGGGCTAGACTTCGACCACCTGAGGGCGCGACTGACCCCGTCCTTGTCCTTGGCCTCCTTTACATAAGTGGATGCTGGGAGAGGTCGAGGAGCATATCCAGGGAAGCGCTCATAGAGGAACATTTGAAGGAAAGCCGCGCTGGCGAAGGTATTGACGGAGTATCTGCCCAACGACCTCTCCATATCATTCAGGATGAGATCGAGCCGACAGTAGAGGTTCGCTAAAAAGACTGGGGCAAGGGCGAACTTCCCCCCCTCGCTATTTTGATCGCCAAAGGAAAGACGCGAGCATTGATTCCCCCCTCGGGGGCGCCCTCCATTATATATCGACCTAGCCACATGGTGATGAAGGCCTCAAAATACAAATCCCCTCCCTTCCTCGGCGAGTCAGCCCAGTCCTCGTGATTCTTGGTGTCGTAGTCCCTATAAAAGTAGCGGACCCAAGCTTGCCAGGAATTCTTCCGTGGGTCGGCCTTGCTACCTTGAGAAAAGATCGACTTGAATTTGGAGGAGATCCCCAAGGCCTCCACTAACTTCTCCTCCACATGCTTCTCCGAGCGAGTGAGATTGAGCTTGAGCTTGGCAATGTCCTCTCGACCGAAAACGTCGAGCCGCATCAAAACACTCACGTCTTCAAGGGTCGGAGTGAACTCGCCCCACGCAGCGATGAAGGTGTGCGTTCCCGCGCACCACCTAGATAGCAAGAAACTGAGACTGTTCTTGTCCAGAGGGATGGTCAGTACAGCGCTCATCTTCACAGCGTTAAGAATCCCTGCCTTACTAAGCATCCTCATATTCCCTTCGTCCGAGAGAACGTCCTTCACCCAAGCATCCCACCAGGTCATAGGGAAAGAAAATGATGCAAACGCCAGTGGGGATTCGGGAAAATTCCCCCTCTCGATGCAGAAAAGAGTCGTGGCCGCGCCCTTGACCGGGATACACTCCTCCGCCGGAGATTCAGCGTAAGGGTACATGGCGACATGGTCGATCGAGCTCCCAAGAGGTTCGCCCTTGTCTGCGACCTTCCAAAAGCTATCCTCGATGAGCGACGAAGTCTTCCACATCTCGACCGGGGGCACTTGCGGGATCGACTTATCAGTATGTGCCAGTGGGGCGACGGTGACGGTCGCTGGAGCGAAATCTTCGATAGAGGCCATCGCAAAGTTGAAGAGTACGAGAAGAGAGGGAATGAGGAGACTAGAGAGCAATAAATTGCGACCTCGTGATGAAAGTTGTGAAAGCGTGCAAATGAATAGGATCCAGGGAGTATTTATACTCAGAGGAGTAATGATGGCGCATCTGATGGCGTGTTCGGCGCCGTCAAGGCATCGTGTCGCATTAAATGCGCTCTGACGATCTAGTACCCTGCTAATAGGGGAGTGACACATCCTCCAAGCTCGAAAAGTGCTCAGTATGACAAAGATGCGAAACGTCGCACCCTCGCGCCCCTGCAGCTTATGCGCAAGGCCGCAATGGTGCGGGGGCCAAAATGTTGATAAAAGAAATCGGACGAACGACCGCAGTCATCGATCCTCTCGGGAAGGGGAGCGCATCCCTTCGATAACGACCTTATCTAGCAAGGTCGCGGTCCTAGGACCCCTCCCCCTTCTCCTCTAGAATGGTTGCACTTGAGCCTTCCCCTTTATTGGATGGAGTCAAAGGGGACGCCAAGGAGGGCTCCGCGACGGAAGTGTTCTCTCGACCTACCCTTTAAACAAGGTAGAGCGAAGGGCGATCTCCGCCAACCTTACTGCTCACTGGCAAGGGCGACGAGATGCTGTCAGCATTCGTCTCCTTCCTTTTCTTCCTACGCATGCATAACCATATATATATACACACCAGCCATAAGAGGCTTCGTGGCCTTTTACCGGTACGGGGTCGAAATATGGGGATTGGACTGGTGGTTGGGACAGAAGGTCGTCAAAGGGAAGGGACGCCCTCGCAGGGAGGCAGGGTCGCCCCTTCGCCTTGGCCAGGTTAGTTTAGTGATCCAAGATACGACACATGGACAATACAATACCTCTCTCTCTCCCTTCATTTATTGACCTGCTACATTGGGCAGTGTGCGCACCTACAATGTGGGCTATGGCCATCATTACAGGACTTAGGTCGAGCATTATTGTGTCACGACCTAGGGCGGCGGCACCTGCAGTACAGAACCGGTCAAATCATATGCTTATTTTCATGATTAGGAAATGGCAGAGAGCCAGGGCGTCCATTTGGCTGTGCCCGGCCTTTCTGTCAGTGATTTGACTCCTCCTGTACCCGCCATCCTTCTCCTATAAAAGGGAGGGTGTTAATCTCATTAAAGGATCTCAACAACCGGGATAAGAGGGAGAGGAGGACTCTATTGCTGGTGTTATTCCTGCGATCTTGCAGTCAAGGTCGTGAGGAATAACCCTTAGGTCGTATCTTGAGGCCGATCACTTTAACCTACTCTATTACCCTTTCCATTCACCCTCATCATTCAGAACATACAGCTCCACGTGTCCGAGATCTTCATTTCACGGCAGTCCTCACGATTGCAAGGACCTCCTCAATTTTCATTTGTAAACAAGCTATACATCCTTCTAGTAATAAGATATCCGCCAACCATCTATCCGGTTGATCTCGAATCATACATAAGTAAATATTTAAAAAAACCACCACCACCCCACCAACCGACTTCAATTCAGCTGCTATCATGTGATTTCACCAATTACGAACTTTATTCTTCATCAATTCCTACATTCAATTAATTATAAATATTTAAAAAAAAATTAAAAATTGTAAGTAAATCTTAAAAAAAATTAAAAACTATAAATAATTATACATTACCAGTAGTACAATTATCTTCCTCAATAGGTGAGCCCAAGCTTGGGGATCCACAAACGCCGAGAGGGGAAATGCTGCATTGAAACAATTATAAATAATTAAACACAATAATATTTAAAAGATATAAGAACCAAAAACAAATAAAATTTTAAAATTCATACCCAATTTGTTTTTTTGGACAATTCCTTTTGTCATGTGTCACTCCAACTTCACCCTAGTGTGTAAATTACACATTTTGTACAACTAGCTTGTCATGCACACATTTTGTGTGTGTGTGTATATATATATATATATATATATACAGAGGTGCTATTATAAGGTGCACCTGATGCAAGATGCATCAGGTGCCCTCCTCTACAGTCATCTGTGATTACAATTTTTAAAAATTGACCATTGGATTATATTACCCTATAATGTATGTCATGTCTGCCAAAAATCACAGTGATCCAACGGTTTGTTTCTGAGAAAACCGACTGCTAAAAAACTATGACTTTTTTGTTCTTTAAAATGTTATCATTTTTTAGCAGTCAGTTTTATCAGAAACCAACCGTTGGATCACTGTGATTTTTGGCAGACATGACATACATTATAGGAGTATCTAATCCAACGGTCAGTTTTTAAAAATTTTCATCACAGGTGGCTGTAGAGGAGGGCACCTGATGCAAGATGCATCAGGTGCACCTGATATTAGCGCTTCTAT
>JAESVK010000165.1:127990-165246 GCA_017140935.1 Hamamelis virginiana
TAAATTAATCCTGATACATTGACAATCAGTCAGCCTGGATAATAAACGGAAGAATCACAACAAAAGCCTTAGAAACTATTTTTTGGTTTCTTGTTTGCTTTGAATTGCTCCGATATGGCTTTTCAACTGATTTTATTTAAAGCTCTTCTTGCATTTTGGATAATTGATGACTTGATCAGTACTTTCTAGATTGGAAATGAGTTGTTTAAGAATCTGGATCTCAAGTCTGACAAAGAAATTGATGCATGTCAACTCAGTGATCATCAATATGATCCTTGATCAGATATTGTTGAGCAAATAAAGTAGTCTCTTAAGATATTTCCAGATCACCCAAAACTTATTCGGATTTCGATTTTTGGTCTT
The DNA here is from genome assembly GCA_017140935.1 of Hamamelis virginiana. NCBI lineage: Eukaryota > Viridiplantae > Streptophyta > Magnoliopsida > Saxifragales > Hamamelidaceae > Hamamelis > Hamamelis virginiana. The sequence continues at coordinate 128,354 of JAESVK010000165.1, forward strand.
GCTTTCCTCCACTCAGTCATTCTCATGGACTCATTAGTTTCATATTGACATGATTTTCTTCGACCGAGAAAATGATAATGACTGCATTAATAAAGTTTCAGAAGAATGCCCAAGAAAGTTACATCTTTTCTTTGCTCTGTTTCTTTTCCTGTATTTTTTTATGGTCATTTGACATTTTTCATCTGATCATTGTGCAAATAAAATGTGAGTATTCTTCTCATGTTATTTTGATCCTTTTGCTTCTCACGTTTCCCTACCGTCAGATCCAAAGAGTAGATCATGTCTTTGCAGTCTCTTTATTGCCGTTTTCAGCTTTGCCGGAGAGAGAGACTGCTGGTGAGAAAGGGAGAAATATACTGCCGGAGAGGGTTGGACCGCTGCCGGAGAGCTCGTCGCCGCCGAAGATAGCGCCTCTACCGGAGAGCTCGCTGCTGCTAGAGAGAGATCGCAGGTGAGAGAGGACGGTCTCTCTTTTTGGTTTGCTTTTGCAGATAGAAATGTATTTGCAGGGACGAGTGGATTTCTTGGTTTTCACGCCACATCAGCTCCTCTTTGAGCCTTTAAATCTTTAACATAATAGACGGCTGTGAGGGTTGGACCGCAAATACGTATGCGGTCTGGACCGCAACCGAACAATTTTGTATTACATATTCCACTTATATATATCATGCATGCAAAAATTCATATTGATCAAATGGTCAGTTTTTCACAGTTTTGAGAAATTTTTTTTTTAAATAATGAAAAATTGTGAAAAACTATCATAGTCTATTTTTAAAAAAACTAACTGTTGGATTAATGCGATTTTTTGCATATATAATACGTATAAGTGGAACATCTAATCTAACAGTCGATTTTTCAAAATATCTGTTCCAAGTCAGTAAAACACACCAAAAAGAAAGAAAATAGAGATTAAAAAGGAAAGTTGAATAGAGTTGTTGATTTTAAAAAGTGGATATTTTGTTGTCCACCCAAAGGGGATTTTTCAAAAAAAATTTTTTTTTTATAAAAAAAAAATTGTATTTTAGATTATTATTTTGGTTGATGATTAGCTTAAGTATATTGTAATACTAATTAATTAACGACTTAATCCAAAAAATAAAGTTGCTTTAATATTGAAAATTGAGACCTTTAAGGAAATAAAGGCTACATTTGTCCCGTGATCCAAAGACTTGTCAATTTTTGTTTTTCAAAATCTCAAAAAATATCAATGAAAACACATTTGGCATGGCATTTTCAAAATAAAAAATAATTTTAGAAAACAGTTTTTGAATCACACACACTATAAGGAGCCCTAAAAATCTGAAATTAATCATGACTCCCTGCTGGGCCCATTCAATCATGCCTTGTTGTCCGATAGCTTTTGTGGCTATTATTTGTATAGGTGGACAGCACATCCTCATATGTGAATATTAGAAGTTGGAGTCTTTAATTATCCAAAAAAAAGAAGTTGGAGTCTTTATGTGAAGTAAACTCTGGATACATGCAACCACTCGGAAGCCATGTACATATATTAGATAATATCAAACCCTATTACCAGAAGGAATCAAATTCATAATATCCAAATATATCGTTCATCCCAGATAGGGGTGGCAAATGGGCGGGTTTGGGTTGGGCCATAAAATATATATGACCTATTTAACTAGTACAATATCTTGACCCATTTAGACCCATGCCCATATATCATGACCCGACCCGACCCACCAACCCATATATCATAGATCGATTTTTTTTTTCTCCCGCATATACACGCCAACAAAAAAAATTCAAAATAAAATAAAATTGCCGCATTTACCAACAAAATTTAACATGTCATATTTATACAAAATTTAACATGTCATATATATCTCGATCCATGCCCATATATCATGGGTCGACCAGACCCGCTAGCCCACATATCATGGGTCAACCCGACCCACCGATCCAGATATATAATGGGTCGCCCCGTTTTGTTTTGTTTTTTTGTTTTTTTTTTAAACGCATTTACATGCCAACAAAATAAAAAAAATTTTCTGCATTTAACAACAAAATTTAACATGTTATATTATTTAAATTCTTAACAAAAACTGAGTTCTTACAGTTATTCAAAATGTCACAATTTTGCAATCAGTTTTTTCAAAAACCAACCGTCGGATCACTTTGAGTTTTTGCATGCATGACATATAGAAGAGTGGCATCACTATGAGTATTTGCAGACATGACAATTCGTAAAACTGACCGTTGGATTAGATGCCCCTCTTTTGTATGTCCTGTTTGCAAAAACTCACAGTGATCCGACGGTTGGATTTTTGAAAAGTGTCATTGTGAAAATACGTAACATTTAGCCAAAAAGAGAATCATGTGCCCTTATGTAAAAAAAACCTTTAGTTTTATATATTTTTGCATTCTGCGCTTCTGTAGGGTCAGTTGCAAAATATTTTTTTAAAAATCGGCCGTTGGATAAAATATTCATCTTATGAATGTCATGCCTACCAAAAATCAAGATGATCCAACGGTTGGTTTTTGAAAAAATTGACTACAAAATTGCAACATTTTGAATAACTATAAGAATGCCGTTTTAGTTGAAAATTTAAATATGACATGTTAAATTTTGTTGTTAAATGCGGCAATTTTATTTTATTTTGTTGGTGTGGAAAAAAAAAAAAAAAAACGAATGGGCCGACCCCTATGATATAAGGGTTGGTGGGTCGGGTCGACCCATGATATATGGGCATGGGTCAGGATATATATATATATATATATAACATGTTAAATTTTGTATATATTTGGCATGTTATATTTTGTTGTTAAATGCGCTAATTTTATTTTATTTTGAGTTTTTTTTTTTTTTTTTGTGGGCATTTATATGGGGGAAAAAAAAATAAAAAACGAATGGGTCAACCCATGATATATGGGTTGGTGGATCGGGTCAACCCATGATATATTGGCTAGCGGGTCGGGTTGACCGATGATATGTGGGCATGGATCAAGATATATATATATATATATACACAGAAGTGCTAATATCAGGTGCACCTGATGCATCTTGCATCAGGTGCCCTCCTCTACAGCCACTTGTGATGAAAATTTTTAAAAATTGACCGTTGAATTAGATACCCCTATCATGTATGTCATGTCTGCCAAAAATCACAGTGATCCAACAGTTGGTTTTTGATAAAACTGATTGTTACATTTTTAAAGTACAAAAAAGTCATAGTTTTTTAGCAGTCAGTTTTCTCATAAACCAACCGTTGGATCGCTGTGATTTTTGGCAGACATGACATACATTATAGGGTAATCTAATCCAACGGTTAATTTTTAAAAATTTTCATCACAGATGACTGTAGAGGAGGCACCTGATGCATCTTGCATCAGGTGCACCTTATAATAGCACCTCTGTATATATATATATATATGACATGTTAAATTTTGTATATATATGATATGTTAAATTTTGTTATTAAATGCGGCAATTTTATTTTATTTTGAGTTTTTTTGTTGGCATGTATATGCGGGGAAAAGAAAAGAAAAAAGAAAAAAGAAAAAAAAAAATGAACGGGTCGACCCATGATATATGGGTTGGTGAGTCGGGTCAACCCATGATATATGGGCATGGGTCAAGACATGATAGTTAAATGGGTATATGTCCCAAACTTGAGAACAAAAATCATATAAATGAACTTAATTAGTTGGATGCCCATTGGGCACCCATGGGTTACCAATATCCAACCCAATTATAAATGGGTTTAATTGGGTGGCCCAATTATGACCCATTTATTAAAATATATCAACCCATACGTACCCATTACTACTAAATGGGTTTGGGCGGGTTGATGGATTTGGGCTAATTTTGCCACCCCTAATCCCAGGCAAATCCCTTAATTGTTTCGTTTTGTCATAAATATAATTTTGCAAATCAATTTATCTATCGAAATGTGAAAATTCAAGAAAATGACAAATGAGGATATGTATGATCGATATCAATTCTTGTAAATTATAATAAATTCATTTAAGCAACCAAACATGTCCTAAATTAAATATAATACAGTTATGATCAGGGGTATAAGAGACATAGTAAATTATTTAAATTTAACCCAATAAATCAAAGGGAGGGGCTATTTGCAGCATAGTATTTACTAAAGGTAGCTCATTTAAAATTTTTATTTTTCAAATTTGCCATTTTCTAACTATAGCCTACTAATTTTTAGGCAATCCATTACTATACAAAATAAAAGTTTTAAAATACCATAAATGCTCCAAATCTAAATACAAGACACAATTCTATTTGCAACCCATTACCCCCAACACTAAACCTAAAACAAATTACCCCAATACTTTCATTTTAGGTTTGTTTGTATATTATTGGTAAATATCATATTTGGAATGAACTTACTTCAAAACATGAAAAAACCAATGTTACGAAAAAACCCATGTTTTGATCGGAAAATTGAAAAAAAAAAATTTGTGTTCGTGTTCGCATTGAGACTGCTAATGCCGAATATGATGCTTTAATATTCGATAAGTTAATGCCGAATATAAAACTCTATATTGCATTTCAAAAAATCGAATGTAGTTTGCGGTCTTCCCAAAGTTAATGCCGAATATGTAAATTGCTGAATAGTAAACTTTCATATTCGGCATTAGCTTACCGAATACTTAAGCTTCATATTCGGCATTAACTTACCGTATATTAAAGCTTCATATTCGGCATTAGTAGTCCGAATGCGAACACGAACACAAACACAATTTTTTTTTTTCAATTTTCCGATCAAAACATGGGTTTTTTCGTAACACCATTATACCATAATGGTTATAAAACGCTACTTTTCATGTTTTGAAGTAAGTTTATTCCAAATATGATGCTTACCAATAATATACAAAGAAACCTAAAATGAAAGTGTTGGGATAATATGTTTTAGGTTTGGTGTTGGGGTATGGGTTGCTTATAGTATTTCTGTTATGTAATGTGTTGTATTTAGTAAAGGGATAAAATGAGAATATTAATTAAAATTTTATTGTGCTGCTTTTAGTAAAAATACAAATGGGTGGGTTGTATTTAGAAAATGGGCTGCCTTTTAGTAAATATTGTGTTGCAAATAGCCTCTCCCTAAATCAAATGAATGGGTTTAAACTCATTTAGCCTTTCATCGAGTTTATCTCGAGCCGATTTTGATTAGTTTGATTATTCAAAGTATTAATGAGCATATTGAGTGGAAAAATATTCTAATCAATTTTGACTCGATAAATTAGCAAATTTAAAAATATGATTTGAACTTGATTTATTTTTTCTATGGAGCGAATTCAAACGAGGTTTTTTTTTTTAACTGAGTGAAGCTCAAATAATTAAGATTGTCTTATAGTCTTATTTACGATAATAATTTTATTTTTAAAATAAAAAGAATTTGGTTATTCATATTATTAATTCTGACTGAGACAATTACAAGCATTACGTACTCATTGAATAGTTGGGTGGAAGAAGAGGATGTAATCTAGTCATTGAATCCTAAGCTTTATGGCATTGCTCATTAATTATTATATATATGGTTGGCTTCATAGAGTATTACTCATTCAATACCCGCAATAGCTTCTAAGCCACAAGAAGTCCCCATTAGATATGGCCTACACTATTTACCGGCTACCCATCTATATTTACATTAAATTATTAATACTTGTACCTACTTTTTAAATAAATATAAATCAACAAGAAATTCACGCCTATCACGGTGTCTACCAGAATTCATAAGTAAAATGATAATAAATAATTAAAGATAAAGGTACAATTCTAAGATAAAGTACTTTATATAAAATTTTCAAGTTAATATATCATACGTATATGCACAATCCTGTACTATCATAAACGGTTGTGATGGTATAGTATCGTGTGGAATATCCCGTAATTGATCAAAATTTCGTATATTTATAGCGTACATATGTGCATGTTAGGAGAGATAAAGAAGTTGAGAAAAGTGGAAGATCGTATTGAAAATCCCTACCTTACCTAATAGTCTAAGACATCTCTCTTCCTCTTATTCGAGCTCGATTCTTATAAATATTTATTGAGTATAGTTTATATTTAATGAATGTTGTTAGATAGATTTACTTCGAAAAAGATAGAAAGTCCCTTTTCACGAGATGAATTTAGGTATATTCTTGTGTGATATTTTACCAAACCAAGAAATTTGAGATGGACCCACATGCATGTCTATGTTTAGAAAGGTGCACATATCCTTACTTTTATTGGTCCCATTCATCTTAAAAGACGAATATGTGTTTTAAAAATGAACCAATGCTATGTGCGTATAAGGATAAGGTTTCATATCCGTACTCTAATATTTCATATCCGTACTCTAATATTCGTGTATTTTAACTATCAACTAACTCTTACATTTAATATTATTACTACTTTCCTGCATGAGTTGCTCACCAATATCTGAATTTTGGACTTCACTTCACACTACAATAATTTAATTTGATAATAATTGACACATATAAATAGGAAAAATTGCAAAAAGATACGGTGAATCTCAATGTATTACAAAATTATATAAAATTTTACATTATTCGTATACAAAATTGAATTTTATTGTTTATTCCTGAAAAATGACCACTTTAATTCTAATATATATAAAACTAATCGTATGTCAAACCTGGTTAATTGTTAATATTCCCAAATTAATATAGTTTTTCCAAATTTTCTATGAATTTTTGTTTTTGTTTTTTAAATTGAAAGGCTAGTTATATTTTAGTAATATATAGTTCACAAGAGCATGTATCAAATTGAAAACTATCTCAAAGTACATATATGAAATTGAAAAAAAATAAAATACAGGTACTAAATTAAAAACTAACTACCCCAAAGTATAAGTTTGAAATTAAAATAAAGTACATGTACCAAATTAAAAACTATCCCAAAATAGATGATACAAAAGTGCAAGTACCAAAGTGTAATTAAGTAAATTTTTTTTTTTAATAGTTTTTTTAGATAAAATATCCAAATGACTGAATGAGTGTTAATGGATAATGGGCCCACCCACCTATAAATAAGGGGGACATCTGTCCAGTTTGGGTGCTTTAAATTTATTGACACTTCAACAGGGTGGGGACATCCCACTCAACTGATTATTAGTTTTTTTCTTCTTTGTAGAAAAAGAAAGGTGAGGAAAGTAGAGGTGGAGATTGGTCCCTGCTTTTTTTGACCTATTAGAGAGAGATAGGCCGGTGGTGGGCCCCCACCTTTAATGGCAGTTGGGTTTTGGATTTTGGGCTTCTGTCGGCAAGGAAGGAATATATCCCCAAATATTCACTCGAACAGTTGAGCCGTGGCCCAGGTATTTCTCTAGAAATCATTATGTTATTATTATACTATTAATTAACCTTTTTTTAATATTATAAATATAGCTGTTTGTGCAGGTTTACACAAATAGGGTCTTAATTTCGACTGCCCTTGTGGGTAATAATTAATGCAGAATGGACGGTAGTCTTATCCACGTCTAAAAATTAGTCAAACTGAAATTATTTTATTAATAATAGAAAAAAGAATGATGCCACCACTAAAGTAAAGAAAGATAGATTTTTAAATATAATATTATTAATTTTGTCAAGTTAAGTAAGTCGAGAATTATGATTATGGCAAATTTTGTCACAATCAAACTTTAGTCAATTCTCCAGAATTTAGAATTCTCACTTGGAATTTTGATTGGTTAATTCTCTAGAATTTAGAATTCCCACTCGGAATTTTTTTTAAAAAAAAGAAGGCGAAAGATAAAGAAAAAAGAAGGAAAAAGGAAAAGAGCAATTCAAAATGATGGAGTTTGATGTAGATGTAAAGGGGAGATTGTCTGATGTATGAGACACGTATTAACTATTAAGCTTCATGATGTATATTCATATTATACAGATAGATCGATGAGGCTATTAAGGATTTTAAATATTGATGATAGATGAGTTTGGGATTTAGATGTGATGGGCCCCATGGGAACCAAGATCGTGTGGCCACGTTTGTTTAAGGACATTGAATGATTGACACATTGATTGGGCCCACAAACTTTGTATGGTTGATATGGGTACCACCTCCTCCTCCCTTCACTTCTCTCTTTAACCTACTGTTCAAACTTCACTGTCATGGTTTCTTGCTTCATTTGTTTACGATTTCAACAGGATTTGACATTTGAGTATGTGAATGGGCTTTTGTATTGGAAGGTCCATGAAAGATTACAAGCCTCAATTGAAAATCACTGATCTGACTTGTTAGCAAACATGAAAATCTAATTATTAAGGCCTTGTTTGGCATTGAATTCTGATAACAGTTTTCTGTTTTCAAGAATGAGAACCAAAAACTGTTTTTGATTTTTTAAGTACGAAACTCGTTTGACACATATAAGATTGAAAACAGTTTTTAAAAATACAAAATAATGAAAATTTGTTTGGTGCAAAACTGTTTTTCATTTTTAGTTCTCTCTTTTTTACACGTACCTCGCGTTATAAGTTTACAAATTAAGTTGTTTTTATCTTTTTTACACGTATATCTCTCTCTTTTTATTTTTTATTTTTTTTATAACAATATATGCTCCATATTCCAATAACAAAAACAATATAATTGAATACAAGGAAAATATAGTCCATTAAAATTCATGCACAAAATATACAATACACAATCTATGTTAATATTAATACATTAAGTAAAAAAAACAAAAAATAATCAATCATTGTTGTCCAAACCAAAAAAAAAAATTAAAAAATTTGAACTGCGAACTATGTTTCTCCTTTTCTGTAAGTAAAATCTCTTTTCAACTGCTGTATTCATAGATTCTGCATGCTTTAATGCTCCAACTATGTACTATTTTCGACCCAAGGTCCTTTCACTATCTCTTGGCTTTAATGCTCCAACCGCTATGAAAAATTACAAAAAAAGGCAGACATTAACTGAATATGTGGCATTAGACAACATTATATGACCAAAAAATGGTGTTACTTATCAGTTATCACAAAAGATTAGGATAAAGCACTGTTGAGCTGAGGAGGGGAGTTGCTGTGCATGTCCTATATTAGATTGACAAAACACTTTTAAACACAACTATGCAAGACTGATATTACTGTGGAGAGAGAGAGAGAGAGAGAGAGAGAGAGAGAGAGAGAGAGTACTAAATAAAAGCTACTTACAGGATCGTAACTAGAACTATAAGAGCCTAAGAGGGTATAAATTCTTCTCGGCAAGGTAAGTATATCAATCTCATAATCTTATATAAAAATGACTTTGTAAATGAATAAAGTTGACAAAGAAAAGGAAAAAAAAACCACTTTCTGTAGAGGCCAATAATTGTCATAGCTTGATATAGATGGCATTTGACAAATTTTCAAGATACCCTAACGGTAAGAAAAATGAAAAGAAACAATTATTCAAGAGGTATAAGTTAGTTTTAGCCAAAAAAATTAAAAAAATAATCAGAAAGAGGGGAAGCATGTTATTTTCTAACCTGTGAGGTGACATATATCAGCCCAGGATATATTACAATACCCACACAAAATTATAACAGTTCTTGAGTTGAATCAGAAAGAGGCCGGGGAAGCATGTTTGTTTTATTCAGTGATAATGACCAGTTCTTGAGTTGAATCAATATACCTCACCTATTAATCCAGACATGAACCAGCCCCATCTCAAAATTCATTTTATCAATACAGCATTGAACGGAGGTGCTTGAAGAACCAAACTAAAACACCTGAAGTTGGTTCTGATCAGTCAGTTCCCAGACTGAACAAAAATGAAATGCTCCACTACAATAGAACTATGGAGATGCTTCTACAAAGTAGAATTGTTAACTAATCATTTCAACTGTAGACTTCGAACAATTAACAAAAGAATTCCAAAATGCATCACCCAGATGATAAAATTATTTGTCAAAGGTGGTTAATAGTAAGCACGTCAAAGGTGGCCAACAACAATTGATAAACTTAAAACTTTTACTGCGCCAAAGCTTGTATCTGACACAGATTGAATTGCCATTTCAGCTCATCGTTGCAGCTGGGATGAGTCCAGTGCTAGCCTTGAAGTATTTCCGATATACATACACACCAAGTAAAATAAATATACTTCAACAAGCCGAGCGCTTGGGTGGACCTATTTTATCACTGGAAATTATTGAGCCGCAGTCAAGATCCATAGAGAAAGATGTTTCTCCATTGTCTATCACCCAACCCAAGAACAGGAATCCTGTTTATGAACCTCTGCTATCGGATTCCCCAAATTCCACTAGAAGGTCATTCGGATCAGGGACACCATTTGATTTCTTTCAGTCACAGTCCAGATTGTCTTCAAGCTATTCGAGAAATTGTAAGGACAACTGAATTTCCATGATTCATTTACCGGCTTAAAACAGTGTACGTATAGGCAGCACGGTTGAGCTGTTTTTCCTTTCCTTTCTCTTCTTTTTCTTTTTTCCCTCCCTTTTTTCTTTATTTCTTATAGCATTGTATGTGGTATATTTTTAGGTTATAAGAGCCATTAATTTCCTCAATATGCATAATGAAGGGATTACTGCTCGGATAATTGTATCCAATTTGTTACTCATTGAAGAGAAAAAACAAGGAAGGAAAGTAACATTATAGTAGTTTAGATGGGTGAATGGCAGGACAAGATAGATTTTAGAAGATATAAAGAATTAAAAATATTTTATACCAAGTTACCAAACCTATAAAACAGATCGAGCCCAAGCTCAAGATGAGTTGGGCATCCCCTAAGAAATTAGTAAGCCCTTATTTATGGTTGGGGCTGAGTTCCCTCAAAGAAGGCCAAACCCACCTGAGTTGTATCCCAAGCTCTTAATACATCTTAGATATAGCAAATGCTCTTAAGAATAGGTTCTGCTCCCATGCATGATTAAATCCTCAGCCAGCCTGATCCCCTACTCCCTATGTTTTTAGGTGTCACCTTCCTCCAAGGAAAAGGCTTACACCTTATTTTCTAAAAAAAGATTGTATAAGTTACAGACCCAGTGTAGGAAATCATTTCTCACAGAACACATCCTGTATTTTTTACAAGAAAAAGTGTTAGCATGAAAGTTCAACGGAACACATCCTAGAGTACAACATAACATAGCACACAATAACTTAAAATAGAAGATCAATCCGCTTAAACAAAATGCTATTATTCCTATTCCCCCCATTGCTACTGCAATTAATGTAAATTTATCAATTCAGAAGAAGAAAATGCATGCATAGTTAGGAGAGAGAAATATACACAAATGGGCAGCCAATATCTCGACCCTTATCCAAACAGCCGTGACCAAACTCTAAAGAAAAAAAAAAAAACAAGTCAATAAATATGCATTCCTTTTGTTACTATACTTTACCAAACTCTACTCGACTCTAATTTGTTTGCTTTTTGACTAATAGAGGATTGCTTCTGAAAGGTGAAAGCAACCATCCACCTCTCCCAACAAAGAAAACCCATCAAACCAAAATCCAGAAAATGACCACCACCACGTACCATTGCCTCTCTCTCTCTCTCTCTAAGAAAGTAGGAAGGAAAACATTGATAACAATTTGACAACACATATGAGGGCCCTACTCTCCCTTGCATATTTGCATGTTATTGTGTTTTTACATAGATAATTAAACAAATGAATACTAAAAATAATTAAACAAAAAGATGGGTAATGGAATCTCATCTCAACCATTAGATCATTTGAATCATCATCACTCACACTAGTAGATCCCCACCACCAACTTCGTATGGTTGAAACGGGTACCACCTCCTCCCTTCACTTCTCTCTCTAACCTACTGTTCAAACTTCAGACTTTCATGGCTTCTTGCTTCATTTGTGTAGAATTTCAACAGGATTTGACATTTGAGTATGTGAATGGGCTTTTGTATTGGAAGGTCCATGAAAGATTACTAATCTGACTTGTTAGCAAACATGAAAAATCTAATTATTAAAAATTTGTTTTGTTTTTATTTCTACACTGGTGGTGTCAAAATGAACTGATATGGTCGGCCCGACCCGTTAAGAAAGGGGGCTAACAGGCTATCGGATCAGATTGGGCTTAGCCTGTTAAGCTATTGGATTGGATCAGATTGGGTTAATGGATCTGGCTAACAGGCCTTTTGTTTTTTGTTTTTTTCACTTTCTTTTAGTATATTTAAATTACAATGTAAAAAAAGGGGAAAAAAAAAACTAGTAAAGTACATGAATAAATAATAATTAAACAAAAAATAAACTTATTTTATTCATATATATTTCAAATGTATACAATTTTGGTAGGAGAGAGTTGCATCACCATAGTTTTTTCCTTTTTCAAAAAATTAGTGAGTTTATGAATGAAAAAATAAAATAAAAAATACCGAATAGACTCGTGAACATAATCATTTAATTGTAATTAAGACTTATTAAAAGAAAAGACCTGTAATTTGTAAAATACAAAACCCACCATTGGACTGAACAAACTTCTTATGAATAATACTGATGAGGGATAAATAAAATTTTTCGAGTTATAAGACAACTCCAGAAAAGTCCGCAATCTTCGAATAAAGTCAAAGGATATGATCCCTCAAATTAAGGGATAAGACTAATCACCAGGGAGTTATTGATCCCTAATTCAAGGAAATAGAGTTTATTTTGAAGAAGGAAATCATCTACAAATACCTGTAAAAGGAGGAGGGACAACCCAAGAGAGGTATGCACTATTGAGCCTTGAAACTCCATCAATTGAGAATTCTGTTACTGACTTGATCATCGGAGTTTCCTCGCCGGATAAAATCTGGGGAGTTAACTGGTTCAGGTGTGCAGGTATCCGAGGAGCGTCGTCCAGTTGATTTTCAATCGCATCAAATACTATGATGGCAAAGAATCATAATAATCTAATTGTTTATTTTTGAAAAATGCCAATGTAAAAAAATGTATGTTTTGTTCTTCAAAATATCACAAATTTTCTAGTCATTATTCAAAAATTGACAATTGGATCGCTCTGATTTTTTGCGAGCATGGCATTCACAATGTGTTTATCTAATCAAACGGTTGGTTTTTGAATTATGACTAGAAAATTAGATGTGATGGGCCCCATGGGAAACAAGATCGTGTGGCCACGTTTGTTAAAGGACATTGAATGATTGACAGATTGATTGGGCCCACAAACTTTGTATGGTTGATATGGGTACCACCTCCTCCTCCCTTCACTTCGCTCTTTAACCTACTGTTCAAACTTCACTGTCATGGCTTCTTGCTTCATTTGTTTAGGATTTCAACAGGATTTGACATTTGAGTATGTGAATGGGCTTTTGTATTGGAAGGTCCATGAAAGATTACAGGCCTCATTTGAAAATTACTAATATGACTTGTTAGCAAACATGAAAAATATAATTATTAAGGCCTTGTTTGGCATTGAATTCTGATGACAGTTTTCAGTTTTCAAGAATGAGAACCAAAAACTGTTTTTGTTTTTCTAAGTACGAAACTTGTTTGGCACATATAAGATTGAAAACAATTTTTAAAAACACAAAATAATGAAAACTTGTTTGGTGCAAAAGTACTGCTTTTCATTTTCAGTTCTCTTTTTTTTTACACGTATCATTATAAGTTAACCAATTAAGTTGTTTTTATCTTTTTTACACATCTCTCTCTCTCTCTCTCTCTCTCTCTCTCTCTTTTAATTTTTTATTTTACAATATATGCTCCATATTCCAACAACAAAAATAATATAATTGAATACAAATAAAATATAGTCCATTAAAATTCATACACAAAATATACAGTACACAATCTATGTTAATGTTAATACATTCAGTAAAAAAACACAAAATAATCAGTCATTGTTGCCCACACCCAAAAAAAAAAAATGTTGAACTGCGAACTATGTTTCTCCTCCTCCATAAGTAAGACCTCATCTTTCAACTGCTGTATTCATAGATTCCACATGCTTTAATGCTCCAAGTATGTACTATTTTTGACCCAAGTCCTTTCACTGTCTCTTGGCTTTAATGCTCCAACCGCTATGCAAAATTACAAAAAAAGGCAGACATTAATTAATATGTGGTATTAGACAACATTATATGACCAAAAAATGGTGTTACTTATCAGTTATTACAAAAGATTAGGATAAAGCACTGTTGAGCTGAGGAGGGGAGTTGCTGTGCATGTCCTATATTAACTTGACAAAACACTTTTAAACACAACTATGCAAGACTTATATCACTAGAGAGAGAGAGAGAGAGAGAGAGAGAGAGAGAGAGCTAAATAAAACCTACTTACAGGAACTAGAATTATAAGAGCCTAAGAGGCTATAAATTCTTCTCGGCAAGGTCAGTATATCAATATCATAATCTTATATAAAAATGACTTTGTAAATGAATAAAGTTGACAAAGAAAAGGAAAAAAAAAAAACACTACTTTCTGTACAGGCCAATAATTGTCATAGCTTGATATAGATGGCAGTTGACAAATTTTTAAGACACCCTAACGATAAGAAAAATGAAAAGAAACAATTATTCAAGAAGTATAAGTTAGTTTTCGCCAAAAAATAAAAAAAAATAATCAGAAAGAAAAGAGGGGAAGCATGTTATTTTCTAACCTGTGAGGTGACATATATCAGCCCAGGATTACAATTCCCACACAAAATTATATCAGTTCTTGAGATGAATCAGAAAGAGGGGAAGCATGTTAGTTTTATTCAGTGATAATGACCCGCACTAGGCAACAACTAAAACCCACACAAAATTATACCAGTTCTTGAGTTGAATCAATATACCTCACCAGTCACAAGCCGAGAACTTGGGTGGGACCCATATTATCACTGGGAAATATTGAGCCGCAGTCAAGATCCATAGAGAAAGATGTTTCTCCATTGTCTATCACCCAATCCAAGAACAGGAATCCTGTTTATGAACCTCTGCTATCGGATTCCCCAAATTCCACTAGAAGGTCATTCGGATCAGGGACACCATTTGATTTCTTTCAGTCACAGTCCAGATTGTCTTCAAGCTATTCGAGAAATTGTAAGGACAACTGAATTTCCATGATTCATTTACCGGCTTAAAACAGTGTATAGGCAGCACGGTTGAGCTGTTTTTCCTTTCCTTTCCTTTCTTTTCTTTTCTCCCTCCCTTTTTTCTTTATTTCTTTTAGCATTGTATGTAGTATATTTTTAGGTTATAAGAGCTATTGATTTCCTCAATATGCATAATGAAGGGATTACTGCTCGGATAATTGTATCCAATTTGTTACTCATTGAAGAGAAAAAAGAAGAAGGAAAGTAACATTATAGTAGTTTAGATGGGTGAATGGCAGCACATGTTGGAATATACAAGAGCAAATTGAAGCATTAGAGTCAAAGTCACAAGAAGCCAAACTCAGAAGATGAGAAAGTTGTTACAAGACAGTTAAATTAGTTACAGTTAGTTAGGTAGTTACAGTTAGTTAAAATCAGATGGCTTACATTGTCAATTCGTGTATATAAATAGTAGTGATGTACAACATTCAAAGATTAAGAAATTCAATAAAGCTTTACTGAGAAATCACATTAATTTTCTCTCAAAGGATTCTTTCTCTCAAAGCTCCAGTTCTCTGTTTTTGATTTACATATTTTTACATGGTATCATCGAGTATCAAACTTCCGCTGCTATCTTGATCAAATTCTTGATCCTTCTTCACCTTTCTTGCTAATCTTCTACTTCATCTTCAATGAATCCATCTGATGATTCATCAAGCCCTTACTTTCTGCATCCTAGTGACAACCCTGGAGCTCTTCTTGTTTATGAAATTTTCAATGGTGAGAATTATGTTGCTTGGAGTAGATCGATCTCAATTGCTCTTACTGTAAAGAACAAGCTTGCCTTTATTGATGGAAGCCTGCCTCAACCCAATCCTGACAACATTAAGCTTCAAGTTGCTTGGCTGCGAGCAAACAACCTTGTTTTGTCTTGTTTGATGAATTCAATTACAACGGAGATTCGGGGAAGTCTTCTCTATTTCAATACTGCTTTTCATATTTGGGATGAACTAAAGGTTAGATACATTCGAAGTGATGGCCCACGAGTTTTTACATTAGAGAAATCATTAAGCTCTATTTCTCAAGGTTCAAACACTTTTTTTTTTTGGATAAGCAAGAATTTATTAATCCAAAGCGGGCAGAGCCCGAAAGAACAGAGAAATGAACCAAAGGCCATAAAAAGCTAAGGAAAAACGGACAGCACCTCCCCTAAAACAAGGACAAAAACAGAGAACACCTGCCTAAAAAACCAACCAGAAACAAACCCAAGAGACACACAGGCCTCAACCACAACAAAACAACAACAAATAAGCCCACAGCCCGGGCACGGGCAACAAACAACAACATAAAAACAAAGAACACGCAAAAAAGCCCACAACCCGGGCACAAGCAACCAATAGCAACCAAAACTCAGCAGGTCTAGAAAGCCCACAATCAAGAACCAAATAGAGAAGTCAACCAGTACTAAAGATATCAACAGAGAAACCCCAATTAAAACAAAGCTCCCGGTTCCTAGGGTTGTCCTCAACTTTTTCAATGCTCCAGACTCTGCATTTAACATCAGACATAATCCGCTGGATAATGGCATCATACGAGGAGTACACGTTCTCATGAATACGATGGTTCCTCTCTCTTCAAATATGATAGATAGTTGCAGCCCATCCCAATTTCTTGACTAAAACAGGAAATTTCTCTCCTTTGAGAGAAGAAATGGCCCAAATCAGCTCATTATCCCAAAATCTAGGAGTGCGATGAATACTGCATTTTAGAAGAATCTCCTGCTAGATTTTTGACGTGAAATGGCATTGAAAGAACAGATGGTCTCTTGTTTCAATATTACTCCTACAGAAGATGCATGTAGCAGTGTCCACAACCCCCCATTGCAAAATTTTTCCCAAATTATTAAACCTATTTTTAATTGCAAGCCAAAGAATGAAGCTATGTCTTTTAATTGCATTAGAAAACCATATACATTTGCCCCAATGAACAATGGAGAGCCAGCCTCTAATCTTATCCCAAGCAGAAGCTATAGAGAACAAACCACTATTCGACTCTTTCCATACCACCTTATCCTCCAAGGCCAAGTTAGGATCAGGCATCCCCAACTGGATCTGTCCGAGCTCCATAAGGTCCAGAGAATTTATAACAGGCCAGTTCCAACTCCCCTCTGCTATGATAGCACTCACCTTAGCTTGGTTAGAGATATCAGAATCATAAATAACCCGGTCACCAAAATGTTTAGAGATAGGACCACAAGGTAACCATTGATCATGCCAAAGAAAGGTGTTCATACCATTACCAACTCTATGAATAATCAGGGGTCTAGCAAAATCTCTCAAGTTAAGAATCTTTCTCCAACTCCAAGAACATTCAGAAGGCACCTTTATACTCCAGAAACTCCTCCCACGAAGCAGATACTTATCAACCCAAGCCACCCAAATGGATCCCGAAGAGGCAAATAAGTTCCAAATATGTTTTACAATAGAAGCTCTATTCCAATCTTCAATTCTTCTTAAACCAAGACCACCTTCTCGCTTAGGATTACAAATGGAAGACCAACTAACTTTAGCTCCAACAGCATTTGAGGCCTCCCCTTTCCAAAGAAAAGAACTGAAAAGCTGCTCAATTTTCTTAATAACACTTTTAGGAAGGATAAAAACATTACACCAATAAACTTGGATCCCAAAAAGAATAGAAGTGAGAAGCTGTAACCTACCAGCATAAGATAATCTCTTGTTTGTCCAAGAATTAATGTGAGAGGCAATTTTTCCCAAAAGAGGTTGACAATCACTCGCTTTGAGTTTGGAGGAAATGAGGGGAACCCCAAGATATTTAACAGGCAGATTTCCTTCTCTAATGCCCAGAATGCTTTTTATGTTCTCTTTAACCTCCACAGGGACACCAGCACAGAACACCACACTCTTAGAACTATTAATCTTCAACCCAGATAGACTTTCAAAATAATCAAGGGCATTCTTCATGATATTAGCTGCCTTCTCATCTCCATAAGCAAATAAGAAAAGATCATCTGCAAAGCATAGATGGGTCAACTCCAGTTTCCCACACCGAGAATGAAACTTAAAATCTTCAGACTTAGAAGCTTTTTGAAGGATTCTGGAAAACACTTCCATGATAATCGCAAAAAGGTAAGGGGACATGGGGTCTCCATGGCGAAGGCCTCTCTCACCAGCAAAAAACCCCTCAAGGTTGCCATTCAGAGAAATGGAGAATTTGGGAGATGTAACACAAGCTCTTATCCAATCAATTATAAGCCTAGGGGTTTCAATAGCTTCCAGAACAGCAATTAAGAAGTCCCAACCAACCGAATCATAGGCTTTCATCAAATCAACTTTAACAGCACATCTAGGGACCCTTTGTTTCGATGGTAATTCTTTAAAATCTCCTGAGTGAGAAGAATGTTATCAGCAATTCTCATTCCTTGCACAAAAGCTGTTTGGTTGGCACTAATAAAATTAGGAAGACAAAATTTCAACCTGTTAGCAATAATCTTTGAAATACATTTATAAACAACATTGCAACAAGCTATAGGCCTAAATTCATTCATGGCTGAAGGATTTGGGATTTTAGGAACCAAAGCAATAATAGTAGCATTAACTTCCCCCAACAGCTTTCCACTTTGAAAGAAAGAGAGAACAGCTCTAGTGACATCTTCTCCAACAATATTCCAGCATTTTTTAAAAAAATAAGAAGAAAACCCATCAGGACCAGGAGCTTTATCATCCTTGATAGAGAACATAACATCTTTAACCTCCATAGCAGTGATTTGAGAACTGAGAATATTAATCTGATCAAGATTCCATTTAAGCCCTTCCAACTTGTTCAACTCTTCATGCAAAGATAACCTGGAATGGTACTTAGTCCCTAAGATTCTTTGGAAGTGGGAGACAGCTTCAAACTTCAACCCCTCTTGATCCTCAATTTTTTTACCATCACTATCGAACAAACACTTGATAGAATTACGACCATTTCTAGCTTTAACAGACTTATGGAAAAAAGAAGTATTCTGGTCACCAAGCTTGAGCCACTGAACTCAAGATTTTTGCTTCAAAAAGACTTTTTCGGCATTAGAAAGCTTCACAAATTCCTCCAAACAATTTTTTTCCCTAGAGCAGACTTGTTGGTCCTGGTGATTTTGGATGGCTCCCAGCTGAGCATTATGCAAATCCACTCTAGCTTGATGAACTCTTCCACTTAAGTTGCTGAATTTATCCACATTTAATTTCTTAAGCCTTTTTTTCAACTCTTTAAGTTTCAGGTAGAGAACATACATAGGGTATCCCTGAAATTCCATCTTCCAGACATCTTGCACAGTAGGAAAAAACTCCTTATGGTCAGCCCAATATTTAAAGAATTTAAAAGGAGGTCTTCTTTTGAAATTCTGAGCTTTCATGGCAACCACAGCAGCACAATGATCAGAAAGAGAGGGGGGTTTGAATTCAGCAAAGACATTGGGAAAACAATCTAACCAGATCTCATTAACAAGAACTATGTCCAGCTTTCTCAGGATTTTAGCATCACCTTCCCTCTTGTTACTCCAAGTGAAAAGAGGACCAATAAACTGTAAATCAAACAAGTCAACATTCAACAAGCATTCATGGAATTCAGATATAGCATTTGATAAACTATCATCCCCACCACTAATTTTTGCTGTAAATCTCACAGTGTTAAAATCCCCCAAAACAATCCAAGGATCAGAGTTAGAAAATCTGGCAATGGAAGAGATGGATTGCCAAAGCATCCTTCTCTCAAAAGCACTATTGTCAGCATACACAAAGGAACAAAATACTGAAGGAGAGACACCTTCAATGGTAACTCTACAATGAAGAACTTGGCCTGTAGAAACACATATAATAACATCAAAACAGTTTGGATCCTAGCACACCCAGATTCTCCCCATAGTAGACGCGTGGTAATTGTGGAGAAACTTCCATCCAGGAGCTATAGAGTTCAAAATACCAGCAGCATTCATACTCCTAACACGGGTCTCAACTAAGCCAAATAAACCAACACGATTATTTTTTTTTTTTAAAAAAGAGACTTCTTTTTGTTTCAGAGGTTTATTAAGACCTCTTATGTTCCAACAAGCTATGTTAAACATTTGGACTGGGAAGAGTTTGAGAGGAATTCACAAGCGAGGAGCTTTCCACAAGCTTGGGCTTAGCTGGCTTTTGAGATGGACTGGGACTACCCTTCTTACTTTTTTGTTTCTGTTTCTGATTTTTATGCTTCGGGTTCCCCAACTTTGTTTCAATCTCATTAACTTTTAAATTACAATTTTTGAAAGTATTGATGCAAGGAGAGAACTCAGAATCTGTAGCTACATCAGCGCCTGGGAAAGCACTTACAGGCACATCAACCAATGAATCAGTTATTTCTGGAATAGAATTAAGAGGAAAAGCCTCTGTAGGAGTATCAGAAAGAGGAGCTATAGAAGAATCGACCCTAATTATATCATTCTTTGAAGAGTTCACAGAAGATGGATCACCACACAAAACACTGTCACCAGTAATCGTCTCCTCTGTTACTATAACAGATTCAACCTCACTAACCTTTTCCTTATCATTCATTTCTTCTTCCATTGAATTAAAATCATCTTGAAGAGCAGAGAAAGTATTATGGACATTTACTCCGCTTCCCTTAACAGTTTCACAAGCCTTCACACCCAACCTTTCGGGGATAATACTCACAATGCTATCACTATCAATCTGAGTAGGATTAGAGAAATTGGTATTACTATTTGCCTTACTAGCTGTCACAGGGTTAGCATTTCTTGCCGTTTCATCTACAGCAGCAACATTAGAAGAATCATCTTGTTTTTTAGGCACCCAAACTTTCTTTAGAGAAATAGAGCAATTCAATGTACCATGCCCAAAAATTCCACATTGCTTACACTTACTAGGCTTCCAGGGATATTCAACCCTTATTTCAGTAATACAGTTATCTCCCATATCAAGCAAAAAAGAACTGGGAAATTCACAGTTAATATCCACCTCTATACAAATCCGAGTAAATAAAAGTCTTGATCTAGACTGGGTGAGAGCATCAAGATACAAAGGGTTGCCAATTGCACTAGCTATATAACTAAACCCCTCCTCGGTCCAGTATTCAATGGGTATGTTGAAAAATTTTACCCAAATTGGAAGTTTGTTGAATTTCAGGTTTAACATTTCCATTTTCGGTTGCCATTTCCTCAAAATCAAAGGTTTACCTCCAATATGCCAAGGCCCAGATTCAAGCACCCAATTTCTAGCTTCTAAATTAGTAAATCGAAATATAAACAGACCACTATCTGTTGTAAGTATATCAGGCATTTCTTTATGACCCCACAGTTTATATACAGAATTCTTTACAACTAAGTAAGACAATCTTCTATCCACAAACCAAGCAATCCTGCCAATGCGACATTCTAGCCAAAGCTACTCCATTCGGAGGTCTCACAGTCAATTTACCCTCAACAAACAAAGGCTCTCTAAAAGACAAGTTAGATGATATACCTGCAGGTTTGTTGAATAAAGCTTTCAAATCAGAGATCACCCTATTTCCTCCAGACCCAGAAACACCATTAGCAGTACCAATACCAACTACTGGATTGACTGCATGCATACCAATCGCAGCCACTGATCCTACCGATTCCTTGCCAGCAGACAAACCAATTCCTTTCCCAGAAGCAACAACACTGCCAGCTAAACCCACAAAATCATTATTCTCAATATGACCCATGGACCTCTTCAAAGATGAAGGTGAATCTGAGGGAGACTTCTGAACCCCAAGCCCCGAAGCAACCCCACCTTCTCCACCCCGAGGAAAACACCCACTAACACCTCCGTAAGACCCATTGGATTTCTCAGATCCATGTGGATTTAGAACCAAGGAGCTGGAACTAGATCCATAGTGATCTGCAGAAACCAAATCTCCACACGAACCACCTGAACCACCTAACTGCAAAGGATGAATTCCATCAAACAAGAAACTGGTATCTTCAGAGAACCCGAAACTATCCTCTAAATCCTCGCCAACAGAAGAAGAAAAAACACCAGACGAGGAACCTCTAGCAAATTGGCTTCAAGATCTAGAACCAGAGGCAACTCCAGGCCCACGACCACCATGGCCTCCCGAGAAAGGAAGAGCCATTACTCGTGGGGGAGAACCACTCGGTGCAGAAGAATCCATACCCAAGAACCTCAAAACAGAGCAGCTACAAGCACAGTACTAAGACCAAGCCGCAGAACCCAAAGGAAGAATCCAGATTACGCAGAGAGATCAGCTTAGCAAGCAGAGGAGAAAGCAACGAGAGATGAAACCCACGAAGATCAGCCAAACCCACTGCCAAGAGCTTCTCTCACTAGAAACCCCTCCATGATTAAGGTTCAAACTCAATCACTGAATATTTCAGTAATTTCAAAACTTTATGGGATGAATACATTAGCTATCGTCCTCTCCCTAAATGTACTTGTGGAATCATGAACACTTGTACCTGTGCCATCTTAAAGAATCTTGCTGATCGCCAACAAGCAGACTATGTGATAAAATTCTTGGTTGGTTTACATGACTCTTATTCATCCATTTGAAGTCAACTGCTTCTTTCATCTTTACCATCAATGGGAAAAGTTTTTTCTTTGTTGCTGCAAGAAGAGAGTCAAAGATCTTTGACAAATGCAGTAGGGCTTCCTCTTGATTCTCATGCTATGGTTGCTGCACAACCACCTAGACAGATCTTTTCCAATGCCTCTAAGTTCAGCAAACTCAGAGGAAAACCTGATATCACTTGTTCCCATTGTGGATTATCTGGACATCTTGCAGACAAGTGTTTTCAGATCATAGGTTACCCACCAGGGTGGAAAGGCCCTCGAGGAAAAAGATTTAATTCAACACGATTGCCTAATGCACACATTGCATCTTTTATGGAGCAAAACTCAAACATACCTTTTTCTTAAGAGCAAATACAGAATCTGATCACTCTTGCTAATAGTTTGTCTACTTCACCTATCAATCCTAATTCTGTAGTCCATACTGCCTCCACATCAGGTAATCACTTCTCTTCTTATTTAGCTGCCAATTCTTTAAACAACAATTCTCCTTGGATACTTGATACTGGAGCAACAAATCATATGATCTGTTCTCCCCATTTGTTCACTTCAATAAAGATACCCACCAAACCCTCTCCAGTCCATTTACCAAATGGTCAATCTATTCCTATTAGTTTTACAGGCACTGTCAAACTCTTTTCTGATTTAGTGCTACATAATGCTCTCTACATTCCTTCTTTTCATATCAATCTTATCTCTGCTTCAAAATTGACTAAAGAAAACTCTATTGCCTTGTTTTTTTTTTTCAATCTAAATGTGTATCGTAGGACCTCAACAAATGGAAGATGATTGGGCTTGTTGAAGTTAGAGCTGGCCTATACCACCTCATTAATTTTCCTGCTAACACACAAAAGGGATTACTTGACTCGAACAACTCTTTTTTGGCCAACACATCTACCATCAATTCTGACATATGGCATTCTCGATTGGGACATCCTTCTCCTGCCAGATTGAAAATCATCAGTTCTATTGATCCTTCTGTAAAATCATCTCATAATCATGTTTGTGAAATTTGTCCAAAAGCTCGACAAAAGAAATTATCCTTTCCTATATCACAAAACAATGCAAATAAAGCCTTTCAATTAGTGCATTGTGACATTTGGGGTCCATTTTCAACTTTCTCTCATTCTGGTTACAAATTTTTTCTTTCAATTGTAGATAATCATACACGTTTCACTTGGCTTTATCTTATGAAAACAAAATCAGAAGCTCGATATTTACTAATCAACTTCATTGCTTATGTTCAAACCCAATTCAATACCCAAATCCAAACACTTAGAACAGATAATGGCCAAGAATTCAACATGCCTACTCTCTATCAAAAATATGGCATGATTCATAAACTATCTTGTGTAGAAACTCCTGAGCAAAATGGTAGAGTTGAAAGAAAACACCAGCATTTGTTAAATGTAGCTAGAGCCCTTCTTTTTCAATCCAACTTACCTTTATCATATTGGAGTGAGTGTGTGTTAACTGCCACACATCTCATTAATCGAAACCCTCATCTGTGCTACAAAATAACACACCCTATACCCTTCTTTTTCAAAAACCACCTGCATACAATTATCTCAAAGTGTTTGGTTGCTTATGCTTTGCTAGCACTATCCAAAACAATCGAGGAAAATTTCAACCTAGAGCCTCAAAATGTTTATTTCTTGGTTACCTACCTAATATCAAAGAATATAAAGTGCTTGATCTTCTCACTCTTAAAATTTTTGTTTCTAGAAATGTTACATTTCATGAATCTGTCTTCCCTTCCATACCAAACATCAATCACACACCTTTTGTATTTCCTGATTTCCCTTCACTATATGATTTCACAATACCTCCCATTTCATCTTCTGAAATTGCAGTACCTCCCATTTCATCTTTTGACATTGCAGTATCTCCCATTTCATCTTCTGACATTGCAGTACCTCCCATCTCCTCTTCTGAAATACCAGTACCTCATGTCTCACCCTCCTCTCAGATTGCAGCACCACCCTCCTCTCAGATTGCAGCACCTTTTGAAATTCATGAATCAGATTACATACCTTATCAGATTCCAACAACTTCCAATTCATTTCCTGAAATTACAGCACCTCTTATTTCCCAAATCAACCACGAACCTACAAATACTAGAAGATCTGAGAGAGTAAGGAATCCTCCCCCATATTTGCAGAATTTTTATTGTGGTAATATGGTTCAGTCTACTTCAGCATCTCAGGAATCTTCTAATTGTTGTCTTCTTTCTCCTGGTAAGCCATATTCTATTACACATTTTCTTTCCACTACAAAATTGTCTCCTAAACATAGAGCTTTTTCTTCTGTTTTATCTTCTACTTTTGAACCTAAGACTTTCAAACAAGCTAGCTCACATCCTCAATGGAAAACTGCCATGTTAGATGAGATTAAAGCTCTTGAGTTCAATAAAACTTGGGAACTTGCAATTCTACCTCCAAATAAGACTGCAATTGGATGTAAATGGGTTTATCGTGTTAAATACAAAGCTGATGGCACAATTGAAAGATACAAAGCTAGATTGGTGGCAAAGGGGTACACTCAACAAGAAGGCCTTGATTATTTTGATACATTCTCCCCTGTAGCTAAAATGACAACAGTACGCACTTTATTATCAATTGCTGCAATTAAGCATTGGCATTTCCATCAGCTTGATGTAAACAATGCTTTCCTCCATGGAGACTTGAATGAAGAGGTATACATGCAGCTGCCACCAGGGTACTCCTCACCAACTGATCCTAGAGTTTGCAAACTCAAAAAGAGTCTATATGGCCTCAAACAGGCCTCAAGACAATGGTTTTCTAAACTGTCATCCTCCTTGCTTCAGTTTGGTTTCACACAAGCAAAGTTAGATTCTTCTTTATTCATCAGACACAATTCAACCAGTTCTGTGGCTCTTTTGATCTATGTTGATGATATCATCATTACCTCTAATAATCTTGATGAAATAGCTACTGTGAAACAGTTTTTACATGACACTTTTACAATAAAAGATTTGGGGGTACTGAAATATTTTTTGGGGATTGAAGTGGCCAGATCATCTAAAGGAATCTCTTTGTGCCAACGCAAGTATGCTTTAGACATTTTGCAAGACAGTGGATTTTCAGGATGCAAACCTGTAGCTTTTCCTATGGAATCTACCCTAAAGCTTAGTGCTAATGATTCATCTCCTCCTCTGACAGATCCTGCACTATATAGAAGACTTATTGGTCGTCGATTATACTTTACTGTAACCAGACCTGACTTATCTTACTCAGTACAAGCATTAAGTCAATTCATGGCTAATCCTAGCACCAAGCACCTTCAAGCTGCTGAGAGGGTTCTTAGGTACGTTAAAGCAACACCAGGTCAAGGCATTTTTTTGTCTGCAGGTTCTCCTCTTCACTGAAAAGCCTATTCAGACAGTGACTGGGGTGGATGTATTGACACTAGAAGAAGTGTCACTGGCTTCACAGTGTTTATTGGAAACTCTCTCATCTCATGGGAGTCAAAGAAACAACCAACTGTTAGTCGATCCTCAGCTGAGTCTGAATATAGAGCTCTAGCCTCTACCACATGTGAACTTCAATGGTTAATCTATCTACTGGCTGACTTGCACATTCCCCATCCACAAGCAATTTTACTTTACACTGACAGCAAACCAGCTTCTGAAATTGCATCAAATCCTGTTCATCATGAAAGAACAAAACACATCCAGCTAGATTGCCATCTGGTTCGAGAAAAATTACAAGAAGGACTGATCCAAATCATTCATATCCCTTCTAAACATCAACTCGCAGACATACTGACTAAACCACTTGGCTCTCTAAATTTTCATCATTTAATCCGCAAGATGGGAATGATCAATATCCATTCCCCTCTTGAGGGGGGGTGTTGGAATATACAAGAGCAAATTGAAGCATTAGAGTTAAAGTCACAAGAAGCCAAACTCAGAAGATGAGAAAGTTGTTACAAGACAGTTAAATTAGTTACAGTTAGTTAGTTAGTTACAGTTAGTTAAAATCAGATGGCTTACATTGTCAATTCGTGTATATAAATAGTAGTGATGTACAACATTCAAAGATTAAGAAATTCAATAAAGCTTTACTGAGAAATCACATTAATTTTCTCTCAAAGGATTTTTTCTCTCAAAGCTCCAGTTCTCTGTTTTTGATTTACATATTTTTACAGCACAAGATAGATTTTAGAAGATATAAAGAATTAAAAATATTTTATACCAAGTTACCAAACCTATAAAACAGATCGAGCCCAAGCTCATGAGTTGGGCATCCCCTAAGAAATTAGTAAGCCCTTATTTATGGTTGGGGTTGAGTTCCCTCAAAGCAGGCCAAACCCATCTGAGTTGTATCCCAAGCTCTTAACACATCTTAGATATAGCAAATGCTTTTAAGAATCTTAAGAATAGGTTCTGCTCCCATTCTTGATTAAATCCTCAGCCATCCTGATCCCCTACTTCTTATGTTTTAAGGTGCCACATTTCCTTGGAGGAAAGGGCTTACACCTTATTTTCTTAAAAAAGATTGTATAAGTTACAGATCCACCCAGAGTAGGAAATAATTTCTCACAGAACACATCCTGTATTTTTTACAAGAAAAAGTGTAAGCATAAAAGTTCAATAGAACACATCCTAGAGTACAACATAACATAGCACACAATAACTTAAAATAGAAGAACAATCCGCTTAAAGGAAATGGCATTCCTACTCCCCCCATTGCCACTGCAATTAATGTAAATTTATCAATTCAGAAGAAGAAAATGAATGCATAGTTAGCAGCAGAGAGAGAAATATACACAAATGGACAGCCAATATCTCTACCCTTATCCAAACAGCCGTGACTAAACTCTAAAGAAAAAGAAAAAAAAAACAAGTCAACAAATATGCATTCCTTTTGTTACTATACTTTACCAAACCTCTACTCGAACTCTAATTTGTTTGCTTTTTGACTAATAGAGTAATAGAGGATTGCTTTTGAAAGGCGAAAGCAACCACCCACCTCTCCCAACAAAGAAAACCCATCAAACCAAAATCCAGAAAATGACTACCACCACGTGATGATGTCAAAAAGAGGTGAAAGAGGTAAAATGAGGTTAACCTGATGGATTGATCTATTGGTTGATGGGCGAGTTTCTTACACCGGTGGGGTGTTCGACCTACGAAACTCCGACGTTCAAGTCAGTGAACAGAGAATGTAAGAAGAATGTGTTTTTCTCAGGGGTTATACGTACCTGTCTATATGATGCAACTTCCCCTTTTATAGGGTAATTATCCACTCGAGTGTTTATTACCGTTCGAGGGTATGCTCGGTATTTCAACCTTTATCATAACGGCCTGTCGTTTTCAACCGATGGGAAATCATGTGATCTTCTGCAGAAGATCAGAGTATGTCGGAGAATATTCTTTTTTGATATGATGAGGCAGTTACAAGAGATCGGTGAACTCATTCATAGTTATTTCCACATGGCTCGTATTCTTTTAGATCGGTGTACGTTTCTGCTATATCATTAAGGACATCGGGTAGAAC
This sequence comes from Hamamelis virginiana, assembly GCA_017140935.1. Classification (NCBI taxonomy): domain Eukaryota; kingdom Viridiplantae; phylum Streptophyta; class Magnoliopsida; order Saxifragales; family Hamamelidaceae; genus Hamamelis; species Hamamelis virginiana. The sequence continues at coordinate 156,435 of JAESVK010000165.1, forward strand.
TCGTATTACCTCATCGGGTGCGTTTTATCCACGTGTCCACATCAGGTTGGTCAACAGATTTTACCCTCTTCAGTTGTCCCCTACTTGTGGAATTCATGCCTCAAGTGATTTCCCACAAGTATATGAGCTCGGTATGCTGATTGTTGATAGATTGAATTCAGGGTGTCGATGAGTTTCTTTTGATCGGTGGACAATGGCCTTCCGGCTTATAAACGATGTGATCGGTAAATAGAGGAGAGACCTTGGATCTTCCGTAGAGTGGAGATGACAGCTAATGACTTGAGTGACGTTTCGTTTTTCGAAACGTCAGCCATCAATTGGTCGTCATGCTCGAGGTGACATTTTGGCAGGTGCCAGCCGTCACTTTGGAAGCCGTGCTCGAGGTGCCATTATTGGCCGGTGCCACGTGTCTTTTATTGATTAGTAGCTTTTGGGGCAAGCTATAAAAGGTGGAGAAATGGGTTTTCCCCCTCATTTCGTTTCTTTTGCTGATTTGAATTGCTGCCGGAGTACGTTTAGAGCTTGCCGGAGCGATTATCGTGATTCCAGTGTCTTCTTGCTTCGATTGTTTCATTCTTCGGCCTTCTTCTCGATTGGAAAAGGTATTTTTGTACCCTTTCTGTCTTTTCTACCGTTTATTTCTTTCCTAGGAACCTTATTTTGCTTTACTTTGTCGTTGGGATCCACTGTGTTTGAGTTTTCCGGCAATTTTTGAATTTGCAGGTGTGTTTTCTTGAATATTCCGTCGAGTTTTCTTGAATATCCGGCGTGTTTTCTTTACATCCAAACAGTAGTGTAATTATGTCGGGTCGGGACCATTCCCCGGGTCGTTTTAGAACTGGTAACCGCTGTGGCTTCGGAGCTAGCACTTCAGGGTCCATGTATGAGACCATAGATGTTCCCCCGATCCAATCTGTTCCACCGAATCCTGATCAGAATCGGGCGGGAGAGGAAGACCTTCCCCATCCTCCATACCCCTTTGTTCATATAAACCTTTTAGCAGAAGAGAAAGAAACCGACATAAGGAGACTTTATCACATCCCGAACTCTGTTAGCGTTCATATTCCTGGACCTGATATCCGTGCCACCGACGTTCTGCCCGGTGAAGTCTGCTTCTATGAGGAGACTTTTAAGATCGGCCTTAGGCTTCCTCTTCAACCTTTCATTAGGGAGGTTCTTCATAGGATCGGGGTAAGCCCAGTGATGCTTACGCCGAACTCGTGGAGGGTACTTCTCGGGTTCATGGTGTTATGGAGGTCGCTCGGGTGGGAGCCGAACTTTGGCGACTTGAGATGTATGTGTTTTTTGAAGGAGAATGCTCGGGCATCTTCTGGGTGGTGGTACCTCGGTAATCGAAACAGGAGGCCGGGCATCGGAGATCTTCCATCTTCCATAAAAGGTTGGAAGAACAGTTATTTTTTTGTTAGTGGCCCGGGATGGGAGTTCGGGGTTGATGAGCCACAGATCTTCCCGATCCCAAGGGAATGGAGTCCTCGCCCAGGTAGTAGAGATCAGGAGATATAGGTCGTTTGATCTTTATATCATATATATTTTTTGATTTGATATTTATCTGACAATTTTTTTTTTTGCAGTTGACAAGATCACTCGTTGCCCAGCTTTGTCAGATCGCATCATCGGTCGGATTGACCAGCTGTGGAGAGAAGAACGTGGCTTCAAAGTTCTCCGCGACGATAGGCTTTGGAAACCCTTCTACTTGTCTTATCAATTAGAAGTCCGACCTTCCGAGATCGTACCTCGTCTCTTCAAGGATCTGACAGTTGATGGTCGCCCGATCGCGCCTCTCCTTCAACAATATAGGAGGTTCGCAATAGGACCTTTAGATCGAGAGAACGAGGTTCAGATCATTCAGGTGATCGAGGATTGGAAGGACAGACAAAAGGTCCGAAGAAAGGAATCACACCGACCTAAAAGAGGTATACCGATTTTATTTACTTGATTTATTTTCCCTTCTTTTCTTTCAATCCTTTCCTCATAGTGTAAACAATTTGGTGGTAGCCATGAACATTGATTTAGATGACGTGCTGGCTGGGGCGGCCCCTGGATCTTCAACGACTTCGGTTCGTGCAGACCGGGTCGGGCCAGAAACCTCTCGGAAGAAGAAACGACGTGTTGAGGAGAATATTCCTACCGCGGTCCCTGTGGTCACAGAGGTTGGAACTGGGTCGGCTGCCGGCTCGGGTTTGAGAGCTCGCCCCTCTCGTGGGTCGGCGGGGGAATGGCTGAGTGACGGCCTATCGGCACCTCTGATGCTGTCAGGCTTGACGGTCGGGAGTTCTTTTATGAACAGTCCGACCTCAAGCCTGTAAGTTTTTGAGGGCCTTCTAGGTCCGGTCGACCAAGAAGCGCTTTCACAAATGACCCCGAACGACATTTCCGAGCAGCTTGCTCATTCCGCAATAAAGGTAAAAAATTTATTTATTTTTCTTTTCTTTGATCTTCCAAGCCATGCATATTTCTGATCTTGATTTGTATCTTTGTATTTCTAGAGTGCATTTCTCGGGCTGCATTCTCTTCGGGCAGCTCGGGAAGAGAGGCGTTCAAAGGGCGCTGCTGAAGTAGCCAACCGGAAGCTGAACGAGAAAGTGGATCGTTTGATCCAAGAGGTTCGGGATGCGAAGACTCTTTTGGAGGAGGAGAAGGCCAAGTCCAAGGATTGGGAAGATGATTTTAAAAGGCAAATTGAAGCGTTGGAAGCCAATCTCCAGAAGGCGAAGGACGCTGAGGAGCAGATCGCCCAGAAGGCCGTTGAAGATTACCGATCTTCTCTGGAACTGAAGGCCCTTGTGATCAAGACAGCCAGTCCGTTTTTTGTCCAAGGTTTTGACCTGGCGAAGGACTTCGTTGCAAAACTTCATCCATCAGCTGATCTTTCCAAGGTCACTCTAGAGGAGGTTCGGGCACAACGACAAGCTTTAAAAGCTCCTGCCGCTCCCGAGGTCGAAGATGTTGATGACGAGGAGACCATCAGTGATCGGGAAGGCACTGGCCAGAACACTCCGATCTCAAGAGATGTGGCTGACCCCTCCATTCCAACTGAAAGATCTGATACCCCGACTTCTCACGATCAGACTGTCCATGTTGATGACTGAACCTTTTAATTTTTCTGTTTAAACTGTTGACCGATTGGTCTGCATTTGTATGAACTCTGCTTCATTGTTAATGAAAAGTAATATTTTGGACAAGTCTTTTTCATCGGGTTTCTGTTTGTTTTGTCTTTGGAGCTTGATTTCAATATGTTGATCCTATCTCAAAATTGATCTCTATGCTGTCCCCAGTTCGGGGTTGCGATAGTTAATGATCGGATTACCGAACTCTTTTTTCTTTTGAGATCGTTTAGTTATCTGTTTTGGGTACCGTGGTACTTGGGGGTAACGTTGAGACGTTTATGCCCCCGATCAATTTTTGATCAGTGAACAAATAATCATTTATTTGCTGGTCCGAGTTTGGTTCGGGTCTTTCATGTCGAATGTATGCAGAATCAAAAGAATAAACAATTTAATTTAACAAGACAAAAAACTAATATCATTCAAGGTAAAGAGATCGGGAAGCACAATTATATAGAAAGGTAGTTAATCCAAGCAAAAATAATTAAAGTAAGTCTAAATAGATGGTAATCAAATAGCAAGTTCAACAAAAGAGAGTTGCAAGATTGATAATAAGGGTATTCATATAAAAAGAAAATATGCACAAAGAAAAACAAGATAGATCGGGTAGTAACTCAAGGTTGACTACAGCCGAGAAACAAAGTTCGGGAGGAAGAGTCCCCTACTGGTAGTATTTTTTGAGATGTGCGGCATTCCAGGGACGTTTAAGCAATTTTCCTTGAAGGTCAGTAATCCAATATGTGCCGATCCTATTGTAGTGCCGAACTCTGTATGGTCCTTCCCAGTTGGGTTCGAGCTTGCTGGGATTGAGAACTTTTTTAAGAACGAGGTCGCCGGGTCGGAAATACCTTGCTTTCACGTTTTTATTGTATGCCCGAGCCATGTTATGTTTGTAGGAGGCGATTCTGAGTCGGGTTGCTTCTCGTTTTTCTTCTAATATGTCGAGATTGTAACGAAGTTTGCGATCATTTTTCTCAGCATTGAAAGTCTCGATTCGATAAGATGGAATACCGATCTCAACGGGAATGACTGCTTCGGTTCCGTAAGTAAGGGAGAAAGGGGTTTCTCCTGTGGAAACTCGACTCGTGGTGTGATATGCCCACAGAACTGATGAGAGATCATCCACCCATAATCCTTTGGCTTTTCCGGTCTTTTTTCTAAGGAGTGGATGATTGTCCGTTTGGTGACCTCTACCTGGTCCATCAGCTTGTGGGTGACCTGGTGAGGAGAAGTTATTTTGGATGCCAAGATCGCTACACAAATTTCGGAGTCCGGTATTGTTAAACTGGGTTCCGTTGTCGGCGATCAAGACTCGGGGTATTCCGAACCTGCAGATGATATTCTCCCATATAAAACTTCTGATGCTACTCTCGGTTATTCTGGCCACAGGTCGGGCTTCCACCCATTTTGTGAAGTAATCAATCGCCACTATCAGGAATTTCTTTTGATCTCTTGCGTTCGGGAGGGGGCCTACAATATCGATTCCCCACTGTGCGAACGACCATGGACTTGAAATCGGGATAAGGAAGTTTGGAGGTTGATGCGGTATCGGGGCAAACCTTTGACATTTGTCGCACTGTTTGACCAAAGTTACTGCATCTTTCTCCATATGAGGCCAGTAGTAACCTTGCAGAACTGGTTTCTTTGTTAGAGATCGGGCTCCTGCATGGTTACCGCAGATGCCCTCGTGAATTTCACGCAAAACGTAGGTAGCTTCGTCTGGCAGAACGCATCGGAGGCAAGGTCCGTAAAAAGATCGTCGGTACAGGTTACCATTAATGATGCAATATCGGGCAACTCAACTTTTAACTCGGCGAGCTTCAGCCCGATCTGCGGAGAGGGTTCCTGCCCTGATGTACTCCCTGATTGGATCTATCCAGGTTGGATCAGTATTTATGGTAAAGATCGGTGTCTCAGGTACATTGATCAAAGGATGTTCGGCAAGCTTGACAACTATTGATCTTGGCAGATCAGTTCGGACAGCTGAAGCCAGGTTAGCCAATGCGTCGGCATGACTGTTTTCCTCTCTTGGAACTTGGCTGATGGAGGCTGATGCAAACTTGCTAAATGCCTCTTTGGCTTTATCTAAATACTTCTGCATTGTTGGTTCTTTGGCAAGGTAGACCCCATTAATCTGATTTACCACTAGCTGGGAGTCGCTGAATACATGCACATGTCGAACTAGAAGGTCGGCAGCCATCTGCAATCCAGCCATCAATGCTTCGTACTCTGCTTCGTTATTTATGGCTTTAAAACAGAGCCTCAAGGCAAGTTCGACCTTTTCCCCTTCGGGTGAGATTAGCACAATTCCGGATCCCGATCCTTTGGAGTTGGAGGAGCCATCAACGAAAAGATGCCAGGCTGGGTAAGATGGAAAATCATTAGTCGTTTCTGATGAGGATGGGGTTGGCATGATTGAGTCCTTATCTTTGGCCTCGGGTGTGAATTCTGCAACGAAATCGGCAAGTGCTTGGCCCTTTATAGCTAGACGAGGTCAGTAGTCTATGTCAAACTCACCCAATTCTACTGCTCATCGCACCATTCTTCCCGATGAATCAGGTCGGTGTAGGATATGTCTCAGAGGTTGATCGGTCAATACTACGATTGGATGATCTTGAAAATATTGCCTCAATTTTCTAGCTGAGGTTACCACAGAAAATGCCAATTTTTCGAGGTATGGGTACCATATTTCTGCACCGGCCATCGCTTTGCTGATATAATAGATCGGCCTTTGGACTCCTTTGTCTTCTCGGATGAGCACCGAGCTAACTGCGGTTGGGGAGACACCAAGGTAGAGAAAAAGGACTTCATTTTGTATGGGTTTTGACAGGAGTGGGGGTGATCCGAGGTAAGTTTTTAGTCGTTGAAAAGCCTCCTCGGCTTCGGGAGTCCATTAAAACCTTTTATTCCCCTTGAGGATTTTGAAAAAGTGTGATCCCTTCTCTGAAGATTTGGAAATAAACCTATTCAGTGCAGCCATCCGACCAGTAAGTCTTTGGATTTCTTTGATATTGGTCGGGGACTTCATTTCTAATAGTGCTTTAATCTGATCAGGGTTGGCTTCGATCCCCTGCTCTATTACAGGAAAACCCAGAAATTTTCCTGATGAAACCTCGAAGGAACACTTTGTCGGGTTGAGACGCATGCCGAATTTTCTCATTATCTTGAATGCTTCGTCCAGATTTTTGATGTGATCGGTAAACTTTAAACTTTTGACCAGCATGTCATCGATATAGACCTCCATGGTTGATCCTAGGAGCGAACCAAACATTCTGGTAACAGTTCGTTGGTAGGTTGATCCTGCATTCATGAGTCCAAAAGGCATCCGTAGAAAACAAAACATTCCAATCGCTGTTATGAAAGCGGTCTTTTCCTGGTCGGTAGAATGCATCATGATCTGGTTGTAGCTTGAGTATGCATCCATGAAACTGAGGAGTTCGTGACCAGCCGTTGCATCTACCATTTGATCGATACGCGGAAGTGGAAAATTGTCTTTTGGGCAGGCTTTGTTGAGATCGGTGAAGTCAATGCATACCCTCCATTTGCCTGTCTTTTTCTTGACGACGACACAGTTGGAAAGCCAATCGGGATAAAACACTTCACGAATTAAACCAGCTTTGAGAAGCTTCTGTACTTCCTCTTGGGTTGCTTTGGCCTTTTCTTCTGAAGTGACTCGCTTCTTTTGCCGAACAGGTTTATGGGTCGGGTCCACAAGGAGTTTATGAACTGCAACATCGGGATCAATCCCAGGCATGTCATCGTGTCCCCACGCAAATATATCCCAGTTCTTTCTGAGGAAGACTATCAGATCGGTCTTCATTTTAGGTGAGAGTTCAAATATGATCTTTGTGGTTTTCTCAGGATCGGTAGGGTGGACTTGCAATTCAATAAGTCCTTCCAATGGGATCGTCCTGGAACTACTTTCGTCTCGAAGGTCATCCATTCCAGACTCTCCCTGCTTTGATTGCTATAAATGTTCATCAGATTTAAGGTTGGCAAGGTGGGCGATGTTTGAAAGTTTCGAGTCTGATATAATCCCTCTGTTTAGACGCTCCTCCTTGCTATCCAGTGAGATATTGAAACACGATCGAGCTAAAGCTTGATCCCCTCTGATCGTTCCAGTCCCATGAGAGGTCGGGGAATTTGACATAGAGATGCAGGGTTGAGGTAGCCGCACCAAAATCGTTCAAGGTTGGTCGGCCGATGATCTCGTTGTACGCAGACGGACAATCGACGACCATGAATGTTGCGTCCCGGGTTGCTTGGGTGGGCTGGTCGCCTATCGTGACTGGCAAGTTTGCCCATCTCAGTGGTTACAGGGTTGATCCGTTGAACCCGACCAACGGTGTATCGATTGGTAAGAGGTCGGCGATCTTTCTTCCCATCCTTTCGTATGCGGTGATGAACAAAATGTCAGCCGAGCTTCCTGTGTCGACCAGGATTTTGCTTACTTCATAGTTCGCTATGATCGCCTTAATGACCAGTGGGTCATCATGCGACAAGTGAACTCCCTTCAAATCTTGCTCAGAGAAGGTTAAGAGGCCATATTTGTTTGACCGTTGATGAGAGAGGTTGTACACTTGATCCGAGACTGAAGAATTTGCCGACCTCGCATACGCTTTTCTCGCCGATCTGCTATCACCGGCGTAGGTAAATCCCCCATGAATAGTATCTATTACTCCTGCAAGTCTCTGTCTCTGGCCGGGTTGCCTAGGACTCTGATCAGGATCTTGTTGTTGAATGTTTTCAGCCTTTGATTGATCTATGAACTCCTTCAGGAACCCCCTCTTTATGAGGCTTTCGATTTCGTTCTTGAGATCGAAGCACTCTTCGGTGAGATGACCGTGATCCTTGTGAAAGGTGCACCACTTGTTCTTGTCTTTTTTCTTTGGATCGGACCTCATACGTTGCGGCCACTTTACGTACGGTTGAGTTCCGACCTGACTTAGGACAGAGTTGATCGGCAACCGCAACGGAGTAAATGATGTGAACCTCCTCGGTGGGGAACGTTGTTGGTCGATTGTATCAACTTTTTGTTTTTTATCTGGCATTTTCTTTTCCTCTGATTCCCTATCCTTCCTTTTTGGTGCCAAGTTACTGTTCTTTTTCTCAGAATCAAAAACGTCGTTGCTTGGCCTAATAAAGTGCAGTTCAATCCCAAGCGTAGGATCTATCTGTTGCAAGCATAGTAATTCATGGAGTCCCATGGTTGTGTCCACAGAGATAATCGATCATTGAGAATCAAGAAATCCTTTCCCAAAAGTTGTTTAAAGTAGATCAAAGAAAGAAAATATATGGTGGTTTGAAATTTGATTTTGTGTAAAATACACAAGGATTGTTTATATTCTTACTGAAATAGAAACAAACTGGAATTCAGAGTTCAACTCAACTATATCTGTAGTATTACTTCATCACAATTTTTACTCATCTTAGTACACTGAAAAGTGACCTCAATGGAAAATTTTACAATATAAATTTAACCAACTGTTCAAGAAATAGGATATTCATTGTAAACAACAATTTAATGATATCTTCATACACTTGGAACGCCTTTACTGCTAAGAACTACCTGTGGCAAGAACTCCTGTCAACAGATGGTAAAAGCTGACAGTTCCTCATGGATCATAGATAAATTTCATATTTATTATGAATATCCGAATCTGTCTAGTTAAGTTATTTGTGTGAAC
>JAESVK010000165.1:181128-201541 GCA_017140935.1 Hamamelis virginiana
GCATGAACATATGGTAGAAATAATTGGTAAAAATGGGGTGTCCACAGGTATGCTTCTCATTTATTGCTATCAATCCAATACTAGTCAATAGCATTCATTGTGAGCATTAATCATTCAAAGCTTTCTCTTACAAATCCTTAATCTATTCTTGTTAATCATTTGAGAGGCTATTTAGTTGAGCTTATACTTGTGTAAATCATCTTGTTGAAGTATTTATTGTACACAACCAACTCTTGTATATCTTGTGAGTTTGTATTAAATCTCTTGGTGAGGCTGAGATTGAGTGCTCTTGGTGAGTATTGGTTGAATGTTCTTGGTGAGCATTGGTGTTAGTCTTCTGCCGTGAAAGAAGATTGTTGGTGTTGATCTTCTGCCGTGAAAGAAGATTGGTTGTAAAGGTTTCTCCACCTTGAAGGAGTGATCCATAGTGGATTGTGGAATCCTTGGGCTGAGTGGTTAAGGCGTGGAGTAGTAGGAGTCCGAATCACGTTAAATCACTTATCTCTTATTTCAATTAATTGCTTATATTTACTTGCTTCTGCTGAAATTAATTGAACCTAATTTTTATTTGGTAATATTGAATCAAAGTTTGCCATAAACCCTATTCACCCTCCTCTAGGGTTATATATTTGGGACAACAGCCAAGGTTCACAATGGTTTCAGAGGGTTGCTAAACTGACCGTGCGGTTTGATTCTCGATTGAGACTTTAGGAACCGATGGGAGAACCGAACCGGCTGAATAGAATAATATATATATATATATATATATATATATATAATATTTTTTTTGGTTTTGATTGGGTGTGTTGGCCTAGAAAATACTCTAGAAGGGGGGTTGAATAGAGTATTGACAAACTTTAAAAATAATTACCAAATAAAAATTAGGTCCAATTAAAATTTAGCGGAAGATAAACAAGTTAATAACTTAATTGGAAATAGAGAGAATATAAGAAAGATTCACAACTCAACAATTTATATAGCAAGTATAAATTAAAATGTAAGAGAAGAGTTAGAGAGATTCAAACACAAGGATTTTAACGTGGTTCGATCTCCATCTACATCCATGCCTCAACAGCTCCTTCTTGTGGATTCCACAATCTACTAAGGATCACTTCTTCAAGGTGGAGAAACCTTTACAATAGTCTTCTTTCCAAGGTGGAAGACTCACACCCACAATCTACTTTCAAGGTGGTAAATTCTTACTCACAAGGATTTCACAAAGCCCTTAAATCTCACAAGTGATACAAGATGATTTCTGTGTACAAAGAGAAATTCCTTCAAGAGTTGATGTAGTACAAATAAAAGCTCTCACTAATATCTCTCAAAAATATGAACTAATATTGGGCTCAAGAGAGGATGATTCTTTTAAGATGAATCACACAAATATGGAGTAAACTAGTTGATTTGAGTATAAGTGAGTTTCAATAGGATTCAATATGATTCTCTCATGATTCAAGACTCAAACAAATGATATTTATAAGCTCATAAGCAGATATGGCTGCTAGGGACAAAAATATAGCCGTTTGGTTTACAAAAACTAGTCGTTATTTGTTGCAGAGCATTATTAGTCGACTAGGACAAAGATGGTTAGTCGACTAAATAAGCTTGAATAAAAGGTTTTGAAAATCCGGGCTCGGTTAGTCGACTAGGCAGCTCGGTTAGTCGACTAGGCAAAGGGTGTTAGTAAACTTGCAAGGCTTTTGGTCGACTAGAACAACAATTAGTCGACTACTTTTGGATTTTCATAAAAGTTGCTTACTGCCACTACTTTAGTCGACTTGGCACAATAGCTTAGTCGACTAGGCAATGAACAAAACCAATTTTTATGGAAATTAACTAGTCTTTTGAGTTCATAAAAGCCCACTTTGATTTAAAGACATTTTTGACCAATCAAAATGATTTTCCCAAGTTAAAAACATGGTCTATAAGGTTCATAATCTTTTGAGCCAATATAGTTCAACCTAATTGAAAGATTTACACAAGTAAATTCCTAATTACTCATACAAGATAAAATAAAGACTTCACACTTGAGATCTTCAAATCTTGTGCTAGGCTTGGGATTGGCTTGAGCAAGACTTCATCTTTGAATGACTCTCTTCATGCTCCTTAGTGAATATATAACTATTCATAATCACATAAGGTACACTTAGAGTGCATGAGCTTTATGGGTGCTTCATGCAATGTTGAATATTCTTCATTGAAGGCTTAAATCCTGTTTCTTATAAGTGTGAAAATAATATGAAGGATATACAAGAAACACAGGATAATCAAATGGTCAACAATGTTTAGCCAATTTATCCATTCAATAGACTTAGCAAAATGTCAATTAAAAGGTTTGACATATATCAAGATGTTCAACAAAGTATTCATATGCATAAACATAATACAATGTTTGTTATCATCAACATCATTAAACAAATATGGATTGAAGCCATAAGGCTAACAATCTCTCCTTTTTTTTTTTTATGACAAACATTGAGTAAACTTTGTATATGAAAATGAATATTTAACTAGGGATTTGTAGCTCCCCATAACAATATGCATAGTAAGGATACTAAAACCAATTAACCATTTGCATATTTTGGGTAACAACTCCACAAGTGAGTTATATTCATTTCATTATGCATATTTTACTAATATTATGCATATATATACCAAAAGCTTGAATATTTTCCATATATCTCTCCCTTTGGAATTAACAAAAAGGTGCCAAAATATCAAGGGAAAATAGGCATATATCTCCCCTTTAGAAAAACCAAGGGTTTTGGAAATAACTCATCATCTGTTTTGAGACAAAACAAACTAATTTAGAGGGTAAACAAAGATAAGAGCATGAGCTCCCCCTCAAATGAGTACAAATAGCCAAGGTTTAAAAAACAAGATAGAGGATGGTAAAAATTATGCCAAAGAAAGTTTCAAAGAAAGGCTCAATTTCAAGCAAATATCATGATAAGTTTAAGCAAATCTATTAGCTAAAATGAAGCAAGATAAAGGTTCTTTCAAGGCATGAGTTCAACTTAAAACATAGTTCTCAAAATTTAAACAAGTTGAATCACAAGCTTAGTGTATCAAACTTCCACCAAGATAGCAAAAGATGAGTTCAATGGAAGTTTGATAAACAAGATTTAATATTAAAGATATAAAAACAATTTATATAACAAATGAATCTTGTAAGATACCATCAATAATTTTCCACACATGATTATCCCAAATAACATGCCATTCACTAAAGATCCATAGATAATCATGTCATAAACAAATTTGAGTAGATGATAAAAACGAGTTATAATTCATTCAAGATGTATAAAGATCCAAATATCATATGTTATACCAAGATGAAGCATATTATCCCAAAATATGATATTTGAATAATATATATCAAGGTTCAAATATAAACATGTCAAGATGGCAGAAAATGTGATAACTAGATTTTAAGAAATCATTCCCAAAGAGTAACCAAGAATTAAGAACATATCCTTCAATATAAAGACAATTTTTAGAGATGAATAGAATACCCAAACTGTTTCACCCATAAATAAGTAACGAAGGATACCAATATATACAAATGAGGATACCAAATTTATATCAATAAGTCATAATTGATATCTCAACATTTTTCCAAAAGATGAACATGTTGAGGAAGTTATATGACATTAAAAAATGTAACAAGTGTAAAGCACAAGTCATAAGATATTTAATAACTAAATATCACAAACAAGTGTTAAAAAAAAAAAATCCAAAACACTTAATCCAAATATTTAGCTATAGTCATCCATCGTAATAAGAAACTAAGAGTTTAACAAAAGACAATTCTTCATAAACTAAAATTAATAACCAAAAGATTAAAACATAAACTAAATGTCAGTCCAAAATAACATTGTTTTAAACAAGTAACCAAAAGGAGATATAAACAACTAAACAAAGTTGTTTGGATCAAAGGCTGGGTCCATTGGTGCATCCTTAACCGGTTCCTTAATATTGAGCTTGACCTTGATTTGTCGAATGTCGCGGGATTGCTCACTGTAGTGTTGTTCAAGGGTGGTAAAACGCTGATCAAGACCATCAAACCTCTTATCATAGTTATCAATATGTTCATGAATACCCATAGCGAAATGCTCAAAGTGTGATATGAGGCGATCATAGGGGTCTTAGGAGCCTTCACCTTGAGGTTCTTGAGGAGCATCCATTTTTCTTCTTTGTTGGCCCAAGTATATACCTCTAGAGGGGGTGAATAGAGGTTATGCAAACTTTAAAAACAATTACCAAATAAAAATTATGGTTCAATTAAATTCAGCGGAAGACAAAGTTTGAATCACAATATATCAAAAGATACAACAAGTTTAAATTGAATAACAATTAATATAGCAAGTATATGAATTGAAATGCAAGAGAAGAGTTAGAGAGATTCAAACACATGGAGTTAACGTGGTTCGGCTCCGCCTACGTCCATGCCTCAAGAGCCCCGTCTTAAATATTCCACAATCCACTAAGGACCACTCTTTCAAGGTGGAGAAACCTTTACACTTTGTCTTCTTTCAAAGGTAGAAGACACTCACCCACAACCTACTTTAAAGGTGGTAAATTCTCACCTACAAGGGTTACACAAAACCCTTACAACTCACAAGGTTACAAGATGAATATAGAGTGTACAAGAATAACTCCTTCAAGAGTAGATGATGTACAATAATGAAGTTCTCACTAATATCTCTCAAAGATTAAGAACTAATATTAGCTTCAAGAGAGAATGATGAATCAAATCACCCAAAATGATGTAAACTAAGTTTGAGTATGATTGTGTATGATCATTAGTTGATTCAAGACTTATACAATGAGTATAAATAGATCCCCCAAAAGATATGGCCGTTTGGTTGCAAAATAGAGCCATTTAGGTTTGTCAAAAACTAGCCGTTATTGAGTTCAGGGCTCGGTTAGTCGACTAGGAAAGGGTGGTTAGTTGACTAGGGGTTTTGGGTTCGTAAAACAAGCCTTCTGTTTCAAACAGTCGACCAAAGTTTTACTCAGACAGTCGACTGTCTTGAACAAACAGTCGACTGTTTGAGTAAACAGTCGACTGTTTGAGTAAAAATACTAAAAAACAGTCTTTTTCAAAGGTTCCAACATTTGCTCAACAAAACCACTTGTTCCCACTAAGTTTTGGCAAGATTAAAAAGTTTTCCAAAAGATGTTTGAGCCAAAACTAAAGGTATAAAATCATTTTGTCTTTTGGGTCCATATAGATCACTATGAGTTTAAAATAACTTTTGACCAAAAAGAGATTTTTCAAAGGATAAAACCTATGGTCTTTAAGTCATTATCAAGAGCCAATGTAGTTCAATCCTAAATGAGAGATTCGCAAATAAAGTCCTAAACACTCACACAAGATACAAATAAAGTCTTCATAAGCTTGAAATCTTGAAATCTTTTGCTTGGCTTGAAATAGGCTTGATTGGCTTGAGAATGGCTTGAGCATGACTCCATCTTTGAATGGTTCTCTTCATGGTCCTTAGTGAATATATGACTATCCATATTCACATGGGAGCACACTTGGAGAGCATGAGCTTTATGGTTGCTTCAAGCAATGTTGAATGTTCATCTTTGTTGAAAGGCTCAAATCTTGTTTCTTATAAGCATGAATGTAATATGAAGAATATGCAAGAAACATAGGATAAATAGGTGTTCAACAAAGTTAGCCAATATATCCATTCAATAGAGATACCCAAAAGTCCATTAATTGTTTAACATAAATCAAAATGTTCAACCAAGTATTCATATGCTTAATCATGATACAATGTTTGTTATCATTAAAATCATAAGACAAGGTAGGATAAAACATTTATCAATATATGATTGAAGCCATAGGGCTAACATTCTTCTTTTTTGCACTTTCTCTATGTTTACAACCCATCTCTTCTCATCATGAAGCCATTTGTATCCCATTTTGATGAAGGTAGTTTCACAAAAGGTATCAGAGTCTTTTTCCGGATCATTCACCTCAATTCTTTCTCCGAAATCACATTCACCCCAAACAAATCAAAGATACGAGATAAAAGCATTCCAAAAGGTAAAGCATGAGAATGGAGAGGGGCACAAGTATGAATGTGATCAACAATGACATGGGCAAGATTAATAGGTTCTTTATTGAGAATGGCCCAAATTAGAAAAACATGACACTCAGAAACATAGGTGTAACTTCCCGATTTTGGAAAAATATTATGGGCAATAATTGAATGAATAACCCTTGAATCAAGAGTTAGTTGGGAAGTGTTTCTACTAAATTCATGAATGCCCATAGTGGGGTTACCATAAATAAGACGAATGGCATCAAGAGTAGGAAAACGATCACCCTTAATGGGATGATTCTCAGGTTCAAACCAAAACATTTGCCCTATTGGAATGTTAAACAAGTTATCAAGAGTTTCTTTATCAAAATTAATTTTGATTCCTTTGACATAAGAATGAATGGAGTTCTTATCCCCTAGGGCCAAGTTGGCATAAAAATGCCTAACAAGAAGGGTTGTGGTAGGATTAACAATTTCAATAATGGGCAGCCAGGTTAAGTTTTTAAACAGAGAGTAGACAAAAGGGAAATATTCCTTTAGAAAAAAATATGGAACGCTCTTACCAAGTATAATTGTTCTTGAGGCGATGCGTTCGGTGTAGAAAGTTTCACACTTTTGGGAGCTGAAGAGTTCCGAATAAGGATCGCTTGAATGTGCGCGGCGTGGAACATCTTCTGTCACTTTCTCTTTTCCTTTGCCCATTTGAGAAACCCTTGAGGACCTTTCTCCATGAGAATGATGAGAGGGCACTTATTTCTTTGGTGCCATTGAGATATAATCAAGTAAAAATGCAATGTGAGATGATTAAAAAGAGTTTGAATCAACCTAAGGAGGTTAGGGCACCTAGGGTTAGGGTTTTGAAAGGGTTATTATGGGAGAGAAATCTAGAGAGGAAAGAGAAAAACCTAACTGAAATACGAGCGGGCAGGTGTTTTAAAAACAGAGCCTCCGACTAGTAGTCGGCTAGACAATGTGGTTAGTCGACTATCAGGATCCTTAGTCAACTATCCACTATGTTTAGTCGACTAAACGAGAGGCAGTAGCTATTTTAATTTTTCTAGAATCTTTAGTCGACTAGGAAAGAGTGATTAGTCAACTAATCGAGTCCGCTCAGTTTTATTTTAAAAAGCTACAAAGGTAGTCGACTAGAAGGTCTGGCTTAGTCGACTATTGGTTTTAATTTTTTTTTTTTTGTTTTTCAAAAAATTTGTTTAAAAAATTCTTCCAAATTAACCCAGATTTAAAAAACAGCAAAACATAAGATTTTGAAAATCATTTCAATCCCTCAAGTCATTTGTTTTGAAACAAATATGAATGCAAATGAAGATGCCATATTTGAATAAAATGTAAGCACATGTAATTAGCAATTACCAACTAAGGTTGGTCTTCTCACCACCATCTTTTAATGATGTCAACCATGATCATAATGTTGATTCTCATTGTCATAAGAGGTTGATGTGCATTGATTGTCCTCCACTTCATAATCAAATTTGATTAAATCAAGTGCATTAATATTTATGAGTAGTGGGAAATACCTTCTCTTGTGTCCTCTTTCAAGACAAAGCTTGCATTTATGGAAATTTGTCATACTTGATTCACTCATTGAATAGTTGTTTGACATTGGGGTGAGCAGTATGCTTTCTTCATCATCACTATCATCAACATTGCTTTCTTCATTCTCAATATCATCATCATGGTTAATGCTTGGGGAATTTTGAATTTGATTGAGTGATGAATACTCGATATCTTCATCACTTTCTTCCCTCTTCAAGTACAGCTCATGTTGAAGGAGAGAATTGATGAGCTCATCCATACTAAGAGTTGACAGATCCTTTGGTTCTTAGATGTAAGTGACCTTTGTTTTTCATTCCTTTGACAAAGACATGAGAAATTTTCATACAAGATCATTGTTAGAATAGGCCCTTCCAAGAATTTCCAAATGACTAATGAGGCATTTAAAACGGATATTCATTTGACAAATGGACTCATTATAATTCATTTGAAATATTTCAAATTCATGAACAAGCAATCGAATTTTGGATCTTTTCTCTCGAAAAATTTCATCATGAATAATCTCAAGTTCATCCCAAATTCGTTTTGCTGTTTCACAATTTGAAACAAGCATAAGTTCATCTTCACAATGAGATCGATATAAAAATTGTTTGGCCATACACTCAAGATGATAAACATAGTGGTCATTTTCATTTCACTCATTTATAGGATTTGTTGGGAGTTTTATATGACCACAAACAATAAGCCACATCTTAAAATTTTGAGCTTGAAGAAAAATACTCATTTTGCTTTTTCACATCATATAATTTTTGCATCAAAGTGTGAAGGTTGGTCAATGGGGTGACCTTCCACAAAGGTCGGTCCACAAATGTTTGCCATGATCTTTTGCTCAAGAGTATAAACAAATATAGAGCACTTGCTCTAATACCAATTGTTGGCCCAGAAAATACTCTAGAAGAGGAGGTTGAATAGAGTATTGACAAACTTAAAAAAAAATTACCAAATAAAAATTAGGTCCAATTAAAATTTAAAGAAAGATAAACAAGTTAATAAACTTAATTGGAAATAGAGAGAATATAAGAAAGATTCACAGCTCAACAATTTATATAGCAAGTATAAATTAAAATGCAAGGGAAGAGTTAGAGAGATTCAAACACAAGAATTTTAACGTGGTTTGATCTCCGTCTACATCCACGCCTCAAGAGCTCCGTCTTGAGGATTCCACAATCCACTAAGGATCACTTTACAATAATTTTCTTTCCAATGTGGAAGACCCTCACCCACAATCTACTTTCAAGGTGGTAGATTTTCACCCACAAGGATTTCGCAAAACCCTTAAATCTCACAAGTAATACAAGATGATTTCTGTGTACAAAGAGAAACTCCTTTAAGAGTTGATGTAGTACAAATAAAATCTCTCACTAATATCTCTCATAGATGTGAACTAATATTGGGCCCAAGAGAGAATGATTCTTATAAGATGAATCACACAAATATGGAGTAAACTAGTTGATTTGAGTATAAGTGAGTTTCAATATGATTCAATATGATTCTTTTATGATTCAAGACTCATACAAATGGTATTTTTAAGCTCATAAGCATATATGGCCGTTAGGGACAAAAATATAGCCGTTTGGTTTGCAAAAACTAGCCGTTATTTGCTGCAGAACATTATTAGTTATTTAGGACAAAGATGGTTAGTTGACTAAATAAGCTTGAATCAAAGGTTTTGAAAATCCGGGCTCGGTTAGTCGACTAGGCAAAGAGTGTTAGTCGACTTGCAAGGCTTTTGGCCGACTAGAACATCAATTAGCCGACTACTTTTGGATTTTCATAAAAGTTTCTTACTACCACTACTTTTGTCGACTGGACACTATGGCTTAGTCGACTAAGCAATGAGCAAATCCAATTTTTATGAAAATTAACTAGTCTTTTGAGTTCATAAAAGCCCACTTTAATTTAAAGACATTTTTGACCAATCAAAATGATTTTCCCAAGTTAAAAACATGGTCTATAAGGTTCATAATCTTTTGAGCCAATATAGTTCAACCTAATTGAGATATTTACACAAGTATATTCCTAATTACTCACACAAGATAAAATAAATACTTCACACTTGAGATCTTCAAATCTTGTGCTAGGCTTGAGATTGGCTTGATTGGCTTGAGCAAGACTTCATCTTTGAATGGCTCTCTTCATGGTCCTTAGTGAATATATAACTATTTATATTCACATAAGGTACACTTAGAGTGCATGAACTAATGGGTGCTTCAAGCAATGTTGAATATTCTTCATTGAAGGCTTAAATCCTGTTCATTATAAGTGTGAAAATAATATGAAGGATATACATCAACAATGTTTAGCCAATTTATCCATTCAATAGAGTTAGCAAAAGGTCCATTAAAAGGTTTGACATATATCAGGATGTTCAAGAAAGTATTCATATGCATAAACATAATACAATGTTTGTTATCATCAAAATTATTAAACAAATATGGATTGAAGCCATAAGGCTAACAGGGTGTTTGGGGCTTTAGCTCAAAAAGTTTGTTGGATAAATTAATTGGCATAGTAAAAAACTCTCCCTCTAGATGTTATTGGGTTTAAGAGTCATTTATTATTCTCTAGATGTTCTTTTATTTATCTAAAGAAAGAAAGACTTTTTCTCTTTGATTATGCTTTTGGAATGATATGGGGTTGAATTGTGTTATGAAAGCAATTTAATATTAGATCAATTATGCTATTTTTTTTTGTTTCAATCAAGATGAGACTATTTACATCACATCAATGGCCTATATTATTTATTACAAAACCGATCTAAACGGACCGAACCAAGCCGAAAAATAGCTCTCAATTTTGTCGGTTATGGTGACCCCCACGGTCCCTTATGGTTTTTATTTTTCTCAAACTGAGGTGATTGATTTGCTTAATATTTTAGTGTATAAACCGGCTGAAGTACACCGAGATGCAGTCAATATGGATATTATCCCTGTGTTGGTAGAGAATGAGGACTTTGATCCTATCTTACTAAATTCCCGTGTGAACAACGATGTTATTGATGAGAACGAAGATGGGGAGATGATTTGCCACTTGATATTGAACTTGATGGGGATGAGGAGGGCGATGGTGGACCTGCATGTAGCATGTATAAGCATTCACTTGCTCCACAATTTGATGATCCATTGTATATGCAAGATGTTATTTTCAGCCAATGGCCAGATGAGAATCAGAGTATGGGGAAAGGTGAGAGCTTGTATGTTGGTCGGATTTTCTTAAACGAGAAGGAAGTTCAGGATGCTGTTAAACTGTTTCTGTTAAATTATTTCTTGTAAAGGAAAATCAAGAGTTTAAAGTTGTGAAATCAAGTCCCACATTACTAACATTGAAGTGCAAATTTGAAGAATGCCGATGGCGCATGCATGCCTTATCTTATGGTGTAGGTTCGCACTTTGAGTTGGTCACGCTGCATGGCCCCATACCTGTCTCAATCTTATTGGCAGTCGTGGCCATGCCTAATTGGACTCATCTTTTATTATGCATCACATTTTTGAAGTTGTTAAGGAAGATTTGAAGTTGAGTGTAGCACATATAGTAGCATTGATATAGAAGGATTTTAAATATGAAATCTCCTATACAAAAGCTTAGTAGACTAAACAAAAGGTGATTGAGCGACTGTTCGGTACATGTGAAGAATCTTGCAAAGAATTGCCATGATATATGGAAGCATTTGTGAACCAGCCAACCTGAATCGGGAGGCCCTCTCGTTCACTTTTTGGGGTGTTATCTTGAGTGGATTGTGGATGATGTTTATCCGTCTCGATTTATCCTTCTCTACTATCCACATTTATCCTTCTCTATTATCCACTCAAGATAGGGTTTTTGAAAAAGGATAAGAGTTTGTAAAAAACTAGGAGTCGCCACCTTATTTTTAGGGAACAAAGAAACCACAAAAAGAGTTTTATTTTCAATAAAACATTGACTCCATATTTTGGAAAAGCACGGTCTTTGAATCAAAGTTGGATTCGGGGGCTAGGTTACGAAGTGGGAAGGTTCCAAGGAACTCCTTGTAGGCACCCACCTCGCCCTAATTAAAGGTCTTCTAATTAAGTTTGGGCTTTATCAAAATCTTTTCAAAACAATCCTAGTATATCTAATCAATCATAAAATATGAATAATAATATATAATAATAATAATAAATAGTACAAAAGTATACACAATCCTAAGGGTCTTAGGAGACTAGAAGTCAACCTAAGATTGGACTTGCGCCCTATTGACTGCCTACGTACCTTATCAATTGCTTGACAAAGATCAAAGTCCACGTAGTTCGATTACCTAGGATTCTCCTATTGTAATGAACTATACTATCATTAGCATTCTATCTCATCCAAGACTCTATCTTCGAGAGTTTTTATTAATTTGAAATCCTTTTTAGAAAATAATTCATCAATTAATAAATTCCCAATGAATTCAGAATTCTTTTTAAAACACAATTCTTATCCAATCACAACTTTTTTCAAAATGGGAACTCTATCCCGAGTTAAATCCATTCAAAGGGTGGAATTTCATTCCAAATCAAACTCAAAGTTCCAATTTCATTGGGATTCATTTAATGATGGATTGATTTTAGTAAAAACATTAGTTTTGAAAATCCTCTCGAAAATAGGATCCTAAACTCATTAGAATCCTAATTCTAGTATGATTCTTACAACAAAGAAGAATCCTAGGTGGGATCAAATGATCCCCCTAATCCTAGGTTAGTCTAAATACCTAAAACACTAAGATATGCATGCTGGAAAATTCTGGAAAATAAATAAAAAGGTAATCAAGTAGGTAAACAATGCATGATAATGTCCTAAATGCAATCTAAATTAGCTATGGGAACCTAGGCATATTTCTAAGTTAGTTTGGACCTAAAAAAGTGAGTTTTAATCCACTTTAAGGTCACTTTAAATCCATGGACGAATTTGAAAGTAATCAAAAAGTGGATTTAAAACCCATAAAATAAAAGAATAAAAGGAGTGTAAATGACCTAATATGCAACCTAGTATGATATATCAAAATAATCATGGATCATGCTTGAAAACAATTAATTCTATGACAAGGGAAGAGACTTACCTTTGCTCGCTCCCTCGATCACAATTCATATAGCATTCCAACCAAGATACAATTAAAATAATGATATAAACAAACCTAATCACTAACTATTAATATGCAACTTTCAATTTTTATCCTAACGTGGTAACAATATGAAAATGACTCAAAGAGATGGACTAATATGCTTTCCTAACTAAAAACTAACATGCATAATCCTAACTTCCTAGCATATATTCTAGACATGAAATAAATCCAAAATATCTAATCTTAACATGGCACGATCAAAGAAGAGTGGAAGAAAAGAGGGAGAAATATGCATATAAAACTAATTCCTACCATGCATAAACTAATCCCTATTATTCATATTAAGGGAATAGTAAACTAACCTAGCATGCATACTAATAATGAACTAAATCTTATCCTTTGCAAATTATAGAAAATAAAAACCTAATCTATAATCATATAAGAAAAGGAAAAGAAGGGGAAAAGAATATACTAAAACTCATCATGCATCCTAAAACTAATCTCTATTATGCATACTAATAAACTAACCTATTATGCATATAATGAATATAGAACCTATACCATGCATGCTAATGATAAACTACATCCTATGCATGTATACTATCAATGAACTAATTCCTACTAATAAAAAACCTAACCTAGCATGATCATAAAAGAAGAAGAAGAAGAAGAAGAAGAAGAAAAGAAAACTGCAAAAAAAACTCTAAACTACTAACCGGCCTCTTTCTCTGCCTCTTTGCTTCAAGTCTTCTCCTCAAGCTCCAAGCCTTCTCCTCAAGCTCCAAGGACTCTAAAACTTAAGCTAGAGTGCTATGGGGGAAGCTTGTGCAATTGCTAAAGCCTCTACTCTCTAAGCTAGCTCTCTAAAGCTTTTTTTTGTGTGTTGAAACTGATTTCAGGGCCCTCTATTTATAGGGAGGCCTGAGTTTGATCAATGGCTGAGTTTGAATCCCTTAGGAATGATCCAAGGGTTCAAAATCAGTCTTCTAAGGTGTTTATACTCATCCAAAAGTCCCCATGGCCGAACTGGACACATGGCAGGGCTTGGAAGAGTCCTGGCGGGAAAAAAACTCTGAAATATTCATTTTTTGGCAAAAAGAATCGACGACCATCCACTCTAGGACGGTTGGCCGTCCCTAGGAGGACGACCATCGATTCCTCATGCCTTTTTTGGCCTGTGTGGGCTTATCTCAGCCCGTTTTGACTTGGTTTCTATTTTTTTTGGCTTTTCGAGCCCGTTTTAAGTCCAAATTTGACGATTCAAGCGCCGAAATGATCGTGATTCGATTCTCCATGTTTTAAGAAGTGTTTGAAGTGAAAATGCATTGACCAAGGTCAAAGGTTTAGGGAAAAATCGACCGATTAGCTGTTTAGGGCCTGCCGGGCCCAAATTAGGGTTTTGAAATTTGCTAACCGATTGCTTTTGAAATCATTTCTTCTTCTTGAAACAAGTTTTAAAATGTTTTAGGAAAGTGTTTTGAAGCCTTTGAAGGCTTTGGTTTGATAAAAATATCGAATCTCGGTCGCTTCCGGTCGAAACCCTAATCTAGGCTTTGAAAGGGCCTTTCGAGCCTTTCGAGCCAAATATGAGCCAGAAGGCTCTACAGACCTTGCCACTGATCAACTTAGCTACCAAACACACTTTACATATATATGCCAAAGTCTCGAGACCATTCGAGACAAGATCGACAGTCATTTAGGGTTTTTGTGATCCAAATGACAGAACTGCCCTTCAGTCACAAAAAACGTTATTTTCTATCAAGCCTGACTCGGAATGCCATGAAATTTTGCAGGGATGTTCCTAGACTCTCTAAAAACCTAATGCAAGAAGAACCGACTCAATCTGACCTAAAAACCTACATGTGATAATGACCTCTACCTAATTACCCACAAAGGGTAAAATTCGGAACTTAGGGTTTTGACACCCTATTTCACCTTTAAACACAGGCAACCATTCATGACCATACTCATGGTCAAAAATGGATGTCTACAGCATTACAACAGGCAAACCCTAGAATCATTGTTGTATGGAATAAGGTTCCCGTGGGAAATGGGGGTTGCGAGATGTTGCATCTTGTTTTTTGGGCATTCAAGCCAGCCATGGATGGATTTAAACATTGTACCAAATCCGTGGAATATATATTTTGAGAAACCATTTGTTGGATTAGATGTTTAATTTATACGCATCATATATACAAAAATCACATTGATCCAACGACTACTTTTTTAAAAAATATCACAGTTTGCTTTTTCGAAAAACCAACCGTTGGACTAATGTGATTTTTGGTATATGTAATGTATATAAACAGAATATCTAATCCAAAACAGTTGGTTTCTCAAAAGACATGTCCCATATTAGGTTTTACAAACTGCTTGTCAAACCTTGATTAAGAATCATGTGTCAAGGGAACTTGACTCGGATTTTAATCCCGACTATATCAGGGTTGGGAGGATTTAAGGGAAAGGGGAAACCTCCGCTTATAAACTCAAACATGTCCCATATTGCATAGCTCATAAACTTAGTAGGCTTTTTCAAAGACCAAAAAATAAAAAAAAAATGCATTCCAACGATTCACCATCGGAATAACACATTTATTCTTAGCTTATGGTCTCCCAGGCACTCATAGTGCGGAAAACTCCAATAAGGCAAGAGTTTGTTAAATTAGCAATCAATGAGCTGATTTGCATTCAAAGCTGCTTCCTGGAAATTATTGAACATAATTGGTCATGAAGAAATTAGAACTCAAAAAATCAAATAAAATAACAATGCTACGTAAGTACAGGGATATCCAAGGTCCCCTTTAGTGGATAATGCTATTGCAGCCCACCAGCAGTTTAACTACACATGGTAGAGATGCAGAAGATTCTCGGCAATTTTACAATCAAGATCTCCTCCTACTCCAAGGAATGGACCTTGATTGGGTCAGTGCCAATTTATCTTTTGACTGGGTAGAGAGTATATGCAATTTCATTAGACAATTTACAGTCTTCTTACAGGTGGTATCTTATCCTTAGATACAGGTTTGGCAGAATTTGCTAGCAATTCATCCGAGGAAGAAAATGTTTGCTTCTTTGCTTCAACCTACAGAAATTAATTGGCGAAAGACATAAATACACTATTATTTACAAAAAACAGTTTGAACTCGGTAGGTCAGCCATAGCTAAATTTTCCAAAAGTACAAATGCCAATACGTACTGTAAGTATGAAACAAAGCTAATTTTAACACAGTTCCAATATAATCAAATCAAACAACTTTTTGCTGCATCCACAATCATTCCAATAGAAAGAAAGGTAAAAGTTTAAGATGAAGTTTGATAAACTGGAGAATAGAAAGAACCATGTGATGGACTCTAAGTTACTTATCATCACTAGAACCTCACTTGCAGCGTACTTGACTGCATATGGATGACTAAAAAAGGGATACACAACCGCCGACCACCACTTAGTTGAGATCTAAAAGGTGAGTAACTGTTTAAAATGCCCAATATATGGATATTTATCCCTAGTTTTAATTAGCTGTCCAATACCAAGTTCTACAGTCTCCATTGTCCTGCCCCCATTGCTTTTTGGATATTTATCCCTAGCATTAAGTTTGTTTTAATTAGCTCTCCAATAACAAGTTCTACAGTCTCCACTATGCCCCCGTCGCTTCACTTCTTTTTTTTCCCCTTCCTAGTTAAGACCTACCTAGAAGGCAATTAGCAAAACGGTCCAGATTAGAACATTAATGGAACAAGTGTAAAGTTTAGATAAAATGTTGGTTAGGTTGGTGTAATGAGGCATAGACACATACAATAATGTCAGAAAGATTGAATAGTTCTCTATTCTAAATTCCGTTAATGATTCATTACATAGCAGAAGAGAAAACAACATAATTTGGTATTTTATATTCTACTAGAAGATAGTATGACTTAGATAGGCAGTATGATGTGCCAAAGGAGAGGGATATAAAGATACCTCAAAACAAATCCCTGCCCATCCCCCAAGGATATGGAATTCTACTCGTCATATGATACCAAAAATTTCACTCTTCATGTTATAATGTTGTGTTTATTCTAGGACTAGATCTTGTGTTAAAGAAGAAGAGCCATCGGTTCCACCAGGTTTTGTTCCACTTACATCTTTTACCCTAAAGAGGATGGAAGATGGTGAGAAGATGATTAGTTGCTTAGCCTCCATGAGTGCTTTTGAATCACAGTCAGTCCAAATGGAAACTGAGTATGACAGTAGTGATGCTGCAAAGATTTCGAGATCACTTAAGCGAAGACCTTAGATAAAATACAGCCGATTCGATAATAGTTCAGGGGATGAATCTGATTCTGAGCGGCCTAATAAAGTTAGGCAATACGTCCAGAAGAAGCTCGCAGGCCTGACCTTAAGGACGCTCCAGTATTCTACCCAAATGAAGAGGTTTTTTATTGTCACTTGTTATATTGTGTTTATGCATTTCATAAATTTGTCTCTCCATCCTTGTTCCCATTTCTTGTCTTAGTTGGAGTTCCTTATTGATGAAAAGGTTGGTTTAATGATGAGTTTGTAACCTGTTTATAGGAGTTCAAAGATACTTTAAAATATATAGCAAGCATATGCCCAAGAGCAGAACTATATGGAATTTGTCGCATTGTTCCTCCTTTATCTTGGAAACCACCCTGCTCTCTTGGGGAGAAAATATGCTTGAGTTGAGCTTTGTCACTATTATTGATAACATGAATGTATTTGCACATTGCATATGTTTACTAAGTATACTATTTTTTTTTTTTTTAAATTTTGCAGTTATAATGCAGCTTAAAGGAAATAATGGACAATTGAAGCAGAATACACTTTTTTTTTTTATATATATATTAGTTTTGTTATAATTTTATCGACAATGTGGAATGTTCGAGGATATTTATTAACTTTTAGGCAATGTTTGTATTTTCCTAAATTACTTATGTGCATTTTTCATAATTTTAATTCAATATTAATGAAATTTGTTGAAGTTTATTGAGTTTTTATTTATTTATTTATTTATTTTTATTTTAATTAAATATATATAGATTTAGCCATTAATTATTTGTGATTTAAATGCATGTTATATAAGAATTTCTAAGTTAATAGCAAGTTATACAAGAAAATATAAATTACAGCAATTTAAAAAAAATATATATTAAAAAAATTATCCTTTGTGACGTTCGGTAATCGTCACAAAACATAATGCAACAAAAAGAAAAGAAAAGGTTTTAAAAGCCCTTTGGTGACAACACAAATATCGTCACAAAAAGATAGTTATTTTTCGTGACAATAATTATGTCGTCACAAAAGGCTTTAATTCAAAAATAAAATAATATTAATGATAATACTCATCTCGTCACTAATAACTTACGTCGTCACAATAGGCATATCAATTGTGACGAATTTAGATGGATCAATTGATATTTTGTGACAAGTAATGTAAAGTATTTGTGATGATACATGCGTCACAAATAGTATACTATTAGTGACGTTCCTTAAATCATCACTAAAGTGTATACCTTTTAGTGACAATGCCTAAACGTTGTCACAAATACTCTTTTATGACCTAGCTACAGTGACGCTCCTCATATCGTCACTAAAGACCTTTAGTGACGATGGAATTGAGTTTAGTGACAATTTTGCTCGTCACAAAATATTCGATTTCTTGTAGTGTAAAAATGCTAAAAATACTAAAAATGGACCACAGTAAAAATACTAAAAATGGATAGTAAAAATACTAAAAATGGATGTTGTCCCAAGTAATATAACCCTAGAGGGGGGGTGAATAGGGTTTTGGCAAACTTTGATCAAATATTATCAAATAAAATTATGATTCAATTAATTTGCAAATATACAAGTAAATAAAACTTAATTGGAAGAGAGTAAGAAAGAGAGAAATCAAACACATCGATTTTAACGTGGTTTAGACTCCGCCTACATCGACGCCTTAAGCTCCAAGCCCAATGATTTCTCAATCCACTGTTGATCACTCCTTCACGGTAGAGAAACCTTTACAAACAATCTCACTTCCGGTGGAGATCAAACCAATGCTAGCCAAGAGACTACCACTCTTTTTCCCAAGCTTGAATTTGACCAACAAACTTCAAGCTGTCAAATTCAAGCTTCACAAGGATTATAGCCCAACCCTTTTACAAACAAGATATATAAAGAGTTTTGTGTACAATGAAGAAATCCTCAAGAGTAGATGAAGTACAAATGAAGCTTTCACTAGTATCTCTCAAAGATTAAACTATTTGGCTCAAGAGAGAATGATGAATCTTTGGCTAATACACACAAGATTGATGTAAACTAAGTTGGCTTGAGTTTGTGTGCGTTCAACTATTGATTCAAGACTCATATAATGAGTATTTATAAGCCCAAGAACAAATATGTCCGTTGGGAGTCAAAATAGATCCGTTTGGAGCATTTAAAAACTAGCCGTTATAAGCTGCAGAGCCCGATTAGTAGACTAGACCAACAGAGTTAGTCGACTAGGTTTTTGCAGAAAACTCAGCATTTTACAATCCGGGCACGATTAGTTGACTAGTCCTTCTAGTTAGTCGACTAATTTAGGTTTTCTCAAAAACATGCTTTCTGCCACTTTATTAGTCCACTAGTCCAAGGGGCCTAGTCGACTAATCAAGGTCAAAAGGCATTTTTCACTAAACCTTAGCTAGTCTTTACGTCCAAATCAACCCACTATGATTTAAAACATTTTTAACCAAGTTAAATCCCAAACAAGTCATACTATGGTCTTTAGGTCAAGGTCTTTTGAGCCAAGTGAGTTTAACCCATATAGAGATATTTATATAAATAAATCCTAAGCACTCTCACACAAGGATAAATGCAAGATCTTCAGAATTGATTTGTTAACACTTGTGTTTGGCTTCATCCTTTGAATTTCAACAAAGTTATAGCTCTTTGCTCCATGCTCCTGAGTGAAATATGCAACTAATTCACTTGAGCTTAGCTTTAATGATCTTCCAAATAGTGCTTGAGCTTCATGTTTGTTGATTTTTCTCATGTTGACTTGGTTCATATCTTGCAAATTTACACTAAATGGAAACCATTAGAACCGTAAGACAATGTTTGTTATCATCAAAATCATTCAATGAAGTTGAATTGAAGCCAAAATTTAATTAGTTAAAGATAAATCTCACAAGTTTTGATTTTGTTAGTATTTGGTGAGTATTTACATCGTAATAATAAGGGTTATATACTCAAAGGACCTTGGTATAAGATGGGTATACCCATAGGTGCCTCGACAAATAATTATTATTATTTAATTTTGTGTAACAAAGATATAAATATAATTTTTTTTTCAAATTAATTATGAATTAATTTACTTAAAAAGTAGATATTATTCAAGAAGTGAACACATTATACAGAATCATGTGATTAATAAAGAATCATGTGATTAGGCAACTAATATGGTGAAGGTCATATCCAAGCCATGTGATCTTTTATACAGTCCAAGAGAGTAGATTGTTCCATGTGGAGTAGCTGGCTTCGGTGTAGTGACTTTGGTGGCAATGGGACAGTGAACTCTTTTATTTATTGATATACAGAATCATGTGATTAATAAAGAATCATGTGATTAGGCAATTAATTAATATGGTGAACGGTCATATCCAAGCCATGTGATCTTTTATACAGTCCAAGAGAGTAGATTGTTCCATGTGGAGAGTAGCTGGCTTCGGTGTAGTGACTTTGGTGGCAATGGGACAGTGA
>JAESVK010000165.1:209435-237155 GCA_017140935.1 Hamamelis virginiana
ATGTCTTCATCTCGTCTCTTCCATCATCAGCATTTCATAAATGCAGGGAGAGGATTTTTAATGGAGTCTAACCAGAAATTGGAAAATGGAGATGGGAGAGTGGGAGAATATGGAGGGATTAGATAACTGCTAAAGAAGTTCTATCTGTTTGAATTTCCATAAATGCAGGGAGTTATGGATTTTTAAATCAGGGAGATTAAGAGTGGGATAACTGCTGAAGAATTTATGTATATTTTAAATTCCATAACTGTAGGGAGTTGTGGATAGATAATGACATATATGACCTTAGTATTGTTTTTTACGTGTATTTTATGAAGGGGCATTTACGGAAAAAAAAGTGACCATGCCAAGGCCTCCTTCTGGCTTTATAGATAGTATAGATAATATCTGATCCGTCCAAAAGCTACAAAAGCTACATATAATACAATATCCTTACATGAGAATGCATGGTTGCGTGTTCTTTCAGTCACGCCAATTTAGTTGTTACATTGTAATTAAACTGATATCACAACGACATTATTATGGGTTCACTTGTATTAGTTTTTCTTAAAAATATTTTTGGAGCTTAAAATTCAATTTGATCTAAGAGATTGGCTGATGGGGTGATAATCAACTTTTATACAACTTAAAGGGTGATAGGATGGATGGTAAAAATTTCTTACTAGAAGTGACTGTAACAAAACTTAGGGGGCTCCAACTTTTACCACAATTACTTCTTATTAATATGAAAATTTTGATATATAAAGGCATGGTATGGATATAATTTTAAGGAGTTATATACAGGGACGAAGCCAGGATTTTGGTTGAGGGGGGGGCGAAATTTAATTGATTTTAATTCTTTATCCCAATTTAAAAAATTGAAAACGATTTTATTCAAATTTTTTGAATCGTGTTAGTCTCAGGTAGAAAAAAATTGCAAAAAATTATAATTCACCGATATTTTGATAATCTATATTTCAAGTCAATACATTTACAATTGTCCTCGGCGGAAACCCATTTTTTGAAAGCATTGTATGATCACTTCATTATCAATGCCATCAAATACCTCTCTCTCACTATATACAATGAAGCTATCATTCATGAATTAAACACTAATTCCATAACATCAAATATTAAATTAAACTAATTACAATGAACAGCCAAACTCGTTTAACAACCAAGCTACCATTCTAGATTTTGGAAATTTGTTATGCTTTTCTTTTGTTCTTTTAAAAAAAAACAAAAAAAAGAATTTGTTTTATCATAAAGTTTAAAGACTTTTGGTTTAACAAATCTAACTTTTTTTTACTTTCTCATTCCCAAAAGAATGGTTTTCTACTTTTCTCAGGATATAGGGCATGGATGGATGGACATAGCCAAATATGAAATGGTTTGGGTGTCAGAATATAGAATAAGGCATAGGGAATGGAATAGAGGCATGTAAGCAAACTAATGGGGTAAAAAAAATAAAAATTGAGGGGGGCATAAATCAAATTTTTGAAAAATTTCAAGGTAAAAAAAGTGACTCAAAATATCTTAAGAGGCATAAATGAAGCTCCAAAAATTTCAGGGGGCAGAAATTGAATTTCATAAAATTTATAAGATAAAAAAAATAAGAATAAAAATATGAGGGGGGCAATGGCCACCCCTCAATCCAATGCGACTTCGTCCTTGGTTATATATATAAAGTTGGTTCTCCAATAGTGATTTTAAAAAATACCAACACAAACAGGCCCTAAGTGCTAAGGCATGATGGCCTTTGGGTCTATGCTGTGAGGGCGTCCTCATCCTTCTTTTAATAAGTTTTTTCAATTATTTGAAGAAGTAATTCAAGACATAATGCTAGAGGTTGTTATATTAGTATAAATTTAGTAAAACAAAGTAATATTAGAAGGACCAAAACTTAGATCAAATTATGCGAACCATTACACGTGACAATATGATAAAATTTGCTCTCATGTATTTTTAAAATATATAAAAGGCAAATGTTCTATCATGTTGTTACCTCATATAGTTCACATAATTTGGATTACTTGTAATTCGTACACAATACGTCCTAAAATATGGATATTGTAATTATTTTTGCATTAATGGTAGATAATGTTATAAATACTGCACTTTATGTAATCCTAAAACTAATCAGTGATGATCTTAATATATCTTTATTTTATGGTTCCTTTTAAGTTGATGGATTTTTTATTTTCAAAATATTATACATAATATAATATTAATTAAAACCATCATTTTTCATATGATTCCCAAATGAGCCCTAGCTGACTAGGTTATAAGGCGTGAAGAGAAAAATAAAATTGATCATAAAAAGGGAAAAAGTAAATGAGATAAATAGCAGATAAAAGTGTGTCTTGTAAATTCAGAAAACACTCGGGTTCGAAATCAGCCAAACTCTTTTGACAAAAATCCCATAAGAGTTTCGGGCGTTATACAACCCTATAGGACAATGGTCTCACATGTGGAGTGGGGATTAATTGGTGCGGAGCGGGAATTAGTTGAACTCTCACAATTTGGACACCTCTTTGTTTGAAAAAAGAAAAATGAACACACAATAGAAAGTTTTTCTTAATAGTCACCATTTTTTAAAAAAATATTTATAGGAATGACCTCCAAAAAAAAAATATTTGTAAGAATGACCCTCACAAACTCGATCAAACAGCGAAATGTCGCGAAGTGGGGAACCAGATCTGAAATGCTTTTTGTATTTATGTAAAACCTTAATGTTATTATTAATTAAGAAAACAACACACAACAAGAGAAAACTGGATATATAACACCCAGTGAAGAAGATCGAACACAGAGACTGACCCAGCTGGAATCAGTCACCAAACTCACTCACATATTCATATTATTATTTATGGGTAGATACATACAGACCATTAACAGTACTTAATATATAATTAGAAGAGATGGTGATGCTTCTTTCCATGAGACTCTTCATATTCCTCCTTTGTTTCTTTCTTCTCATGGTGTTCATGGAATGCGAATCCAGCAGCTCCAACTGCAGCTGCTGCAGCAATCTCCTCTTCAATTTTGTGCTTGTGGGCATTCTCTGGGTCTTTCTTTGACTTGTGCTTCTCATGCTGAATTTTTCATTTGCCAAGAAAAACACACAACTATTAATTAGTACCACAAAATTCAGGCATATATGACCAAGAGAAATTTTCGTTTTCTGAAAAAAGTTATATATATGTATGTATGTATATATTTTTAAGTTTTGTATTTACATGAAAAGAAAATTTGAATTCACATAATTAATTAGGAAAAAGATGAGTTTTGAGGCTTTAGGGGCAGTTGACTTGATGCTAGGGGCATGCAATTTCAGAGACTTTGTGACTTGATCCTACAAATCCTTGTAGATTCACCCATTACAGTGTCAATAAATTAAATTATGGGATCAAACAAATAATTAAATAATAGAATGATAATTTTGATTGAAGTTTCTGTGCAGAAAATGCCTTTAAATCATGGAGGTTGCCCAAAACAAATCTACCTCACTTCTTTTAAAACAATCTCATCTTTCTATTAATTTTTAATTAATCAGGATTGGAATAGTATCATGTCTATGTTTTATGCAATATGATCCTTATGATTTGCATAAATCCCACCTTTCAAAGCTTTTATTTCGGTCAATGATTATGAGTCATCAACCATGCTTGATGAAATAAAGATTTTAAATCGAATCTTGCCATCCTGACTATCCGATGTCATTGATCTGGATTTACCTGGTCCAAATTTCAAAGTGTAGGTTTAAGATATACTCTCTCTCTCTCATATATATATTATAAAAAAATAAAACTTTGAAAATTACTTTAAAATCAACTTTCGAGTAATTTTTAATATATATTTTTTTCCACAATGTTTTTGACATCCAAAAGAGTGTAAATGACAAAAAAAAAAAGCAGCAAAAGTGGGTTCATGTAATTTTTTTTGGGTTCATAGCACCATGGAATATGCCCCTAGCTTAATTAGGGTCCATTTAATTTAATTAAACTGCTTGCATGAGAAATATATATATATATATTAATGAAAGTTGTATATAGCTAGGTAGGTGAATTAATTAAGATTATATATACCCTGGCGTAAGCTCCAGCTGCGACGGCACCGAGCTCGCCGAGTTCCTCAAGACGTTTGTGGTGCTTCTCCTCCTTTTTATAATCATGCATGTTCTGGAACGGGCTCAGCATCAAGTACTGTTGTAGATTCTGAGTAACCACCGCCGAGACCGTCGTCCTTGTGGTGGTGGAACAGGTGGTGGTGGTGCTTCTCTTCGGCCATGGGAGCTAAGTGTTAATTGGTAGAGAGAGACATTGAAGAGAGAGAGAGAGAGAGATAAAATTGGTGGTTATGGGTTATGGAAGCTAGGCTTTGGGTGGTGCTCTATTTATAAGTGATGGTTGCCTGGTTGGCTTAAGACTCCATGCTTAGCTTAGCCAGCTCTTACACCTCCTATCGTGGGTGGCATTAATGCAGTGATGGACGGTCAGGATTTGTTATGTATATACAAAGCAAAGGAGAATTATATATATATATATATATATATATATATATATATATATATATATATTGAAAGGACATGTCCATTCAAACTTTTTTATTAGTTTTTATTTTATTTTATTTATTTATTTTTTCTTTCTCGTAAACAAGTATTTTGAGAAACAAATAGTTAGATTAGATATTCCGCTTATACATATCATGCATACAAAAATTCATATTGATCAAACGGTCAGTTTTACACAGTTTTGAGAAATTTTTTAAAAAAATAATGAAAATTTGTGAAAAATTATCACAGTCTATTTTTAAAAAACTAACTGTTGGATTAATGCGATTATTTTGCATGTATAATACATATAAGTGGAACATCTAATCTAACAGTCGGTTTTTCAAAATATCTGTTCCAAGTTGGTAAAACACACCAAAAAGAAAGAAAAGAGAGATTAAAAGGGAAAATTGAATAGAATTGTTGTTTTTAAAATGCGGATATTTTGTTGTCCACCCAATGTGAATTTTTCAATTTGTTTTTTTAAATAAAAAAAATGGATTTTTTTTATTAAAAAAAAAATTGTAGTTTAGATTATTATTTTGGTTGATGATTAAGTTTAGTATATTGTAATACTAATTAATAAAATTTTTTGCAATTTTTATTTTCTGTCAAAATTTTTTAAAAACAGTTTTCATTTTCAGTTTTCAAAATTTAGAAAAGCAATATAAAATATATATATGGATGAGAAAGGTTCACATTTATCAAATGGTGTTGATATTGGTAATGCATGTTTTAAAAATTTTGGCTACATGGGATTAATGGTAGACTCTTTAGTCTAGGCTATATATGTAATCTATTTAATAAAAAAAGAATAAAAAAATAACATAGTAGATGTAAATTTTTTTAATTAATTATTTTTATAAGAGTAGGCATCAACTAGGAATGTGTAATCTGAGGTAAAAAAGGAATGTGATTTTTTTAAATTTTTAAATTTTTTGTTCTGTTCACTGCTTGTAAGGCATAGGTTCGACTCCCGCTGCCAGCAGTCCCTCTTGGTGATTTGAACGATCTATAAGTCCTCGCTGAGGCTTGCGGCTTGTCCTGGCCCTGGACGGGGTAGCCTCCTCTCACCTAAACTTTTCATTAAAAAAAAAAATGTTATTAATGTTGCATCCAATAAAGAAAAAATGACCAGACCATCTAAGTAAGAAAGTAAAGTGTATAAATGTCGTTACCTCATATTTGAATTTAAATTTAAATTTTCATAAGAAACTTTATATTTGAATATATATATATATATATATATATATAAAATATCTGTCTTTATTATTAACTTACTAACCCGGCCAAAAGCTACATATAATACAATATTCTTACGTGAGTTGCTTACATAATTATTTAGTTGTTTCAAAACAAATTAAGGGTGCTATAATTATATTTATTTAACTATAGAATGGTTGCGTGTTCTTTCAGTCATGCCAATTTAGTTGTTATGTTGTAACAAAACTTAGGAGGCTCCAACTTTTACCACAATTACTTCTACTTAATATGAAAATTTTGATATATGAAGGCATGGTATGAATATAATTTTAAGGAGTTATATATTTATAAAGTTGGTTCTCCAAAAGTGCTTTTAGGATAAAAAAAAAAAAAAAAAAAAAACACAAACGGGCCCTAAGTGCTGAGGCTTGGCTTTTGGGTCTATGCTGTGAGGGCACCTTCATCCTTCTTTTGATAAGTTTTTCGATTATTTGAACATGTAATTCAAGACATAATGCTAAAGGTCGTTATATTACTACAAATTAAGTAAAACAGAGTAATATTAGAAGGACCAAAACTTAGATCAAATTATGCGAACCATTACACGTGACAATATGATAAAATTTGCTCTCGTGTATTTTTAAAATATATAAAAAGCAAATATGTTCTATCATGTTGTTACCTCATATAGTTCACATAATTTGGATTACTTGTAATTCGTACACAATACTTCCTAAAATATGGATATTGTAATTATTTTTGCATTAATGGTAGATAAAATTATAAATACTGCACTTTATGTAATCCTAAAACTAATCAGTGATGATCCCTCATATATCTTTATTTTACGGTTCCATTTAAGTTGATGAATTTTTTATTTTCAAAATATTATAACCATAATTTAATATTAATTAAAATATCTCATTTACTTTTTCTCCCAAATGAGCCCTAGCTAGCTAGGTTATAAGGCCTAGAGAGACAAATAAAATTGATCATAAGAAGGGAGAAAAAGTAAATGAGATAAATATAAAAGTGTCTTGTAAATTCAGAAAACTCGATCGGGTTCGAAATCAGTCAAACTCTTTTGACAAGTCAATCCATCAGAGTTTCGGGCATTATACGACCCTATAGGACAATGGTCTCACGTGTAGAGTGGCCAGGGATTAGTTGGTGCGGAGCAGGAATTAGTTGAACTCTCATAATTCGGAAACCTGCTCGTTGTTTGAAAAAGAAAAAACACACACAATAGAACAAAAATTAAAAAAAAAAACAAAAGTATACAAACAACTCGAATAATATTATTATTATTAATTAAGAATTCAACACACAACAAGAGAAACTGGATATATAACAACCAGTGAAGAATAATAATTAGAAGAGATGGTGATGCTTCTTTCCATGAGCCTTTTCATCTTCCTCCTTTGTTTGTTTCTTCTCATGGTGTTCATGGAATGCGAATCCACCAGCTCCAACTGCAGCTGCTGCAGCAACCCCCCTCTTCAATTTTGTGCTTGTGGGCATTCTCTTGGTCTTTCTTTGACCTGTGCTTCTCATGCTGAATTTTTCATTTGCCAAGAAAAACACACAAATATTAATTAGTACCACAAAATTCAGGCATATATGACCAAGAGAATTATATATATATATATATATAAGTTTTGTATTTACATGAAAAGAAAATTTGAATTCACATAATTAATTAGGAAAAAGATGGGTTTGAATTAATTGAGGCTTTAGGGGCAGTTGACTTGATACTAGGGGCATGCAATTTCAGAGAATTTGGGACTTGATCCTATCCTGCAAATCCTTGTAGGATCACCCATTACAGTGTCAGTAAAATTATGGGATCAAACAAATAATTAAATAATACCATGATAATTAATTTGATTGAAGTTTCTCTGCCGGAAATGCCTTCAAATCATGCAGGTTGCCCAAAACTAACCTACCTCACTTCTTTTAAAACAATCTCATCTTCCTATTAGGATCCATTTGGATAAGTTTCTATTTTCTATTTTTACACTAGTAAAAATAAAAAGATAAAAATTTTGAGAACAAAAAATTTGATAGTTACCACGGCATAAGCTCCAGCACCGACAGTACCGAGCCCGCCGACTTAATCAAGATGTTTGTGGTGCTTCTCCTCCTTCTGATAATCATGTTCTGAGTTACCACCGCCGAGACCGTCGGCAGAATAAGTACCCTGAGAATAAGCAGTATCTTTCCCAACAAGTTTGTCTTCGTCCTTGTTGTGGTGGAACAGTTGGTGGTGGTGCTTCTCTTCGGCCATGGGAGCTAAGTGTTAATTGGTAGAGAGAGATAAAATTGGTGGTTATGAGTTATGGAAGCTAGGCTTTGGGTGGTGCTCTATTTATAAGTGATGGTTGCCTGGTTGCGGCTTAAGACTCCATGATTAGCTTAGATAGCTCTTACACCTCCTATTGTGGTTGGCAGTGATGGACGGTCAGGATTTGTGGGGGTTCACGGATCTTTATCTACTTTCAATAAAGGACTTCTTTGTATATATATATATTCCGTATATACAAAGCAAAGGGGAATTTTTTATTTTTTATTTTTAATATATATATATATATTTGAAAGGAAAAGTTCATTCAAACTTTTTTTTTTCTTGTATGTATATCTAACTTTGAACAAGTATTTTGAGAAATATATAGTTGGATTAGATATTCGGCTTATACATATCTTGCATGCAAAAATTCATATTAATCAAACGGTCAGTTTTTTACAGTTTTGAGAATTTTTTTTTAAAAAATAATGAAAAATTATGGAAAACTATCACAGTCTATTTTTAAAAAAAACTAACTGTTGGATCAATGCCATTTTTTGCATGTTTGATACGTATAAGTAAAACATCTAATCTAACAGTTGATTTTTTAAAATATCTGTTCTAAGTTGGTAAAACACACCAAAAAGAAAGAAAAGAGAGATTAAAAAGGGAAGTTGAATAGAATTGTTGATTTTAAAAAGTGGATATTTTGTTGTCCACCCAATGTGAATTTTTCATTTTTTTTTAAAAAAAATCAGAAAAATGAATTTTTCTAGCAATTTTAAAAATGCATTCTTTAGTTACATAGTATTTTATGTAGTCTGTATATTAAATAATGTTCATATTTATATAAAAGAAAAAAAAAATGAAAAACAATCTGAAATGGCTAGTTCTTTTTTTCTTTTTCTTTTTTGAACATTTTTATTTTTAAAAACAAAAATAATTTTAGAAAATAGTTTTTGAATCACACACTATAAGGAGCCTTAAAAGTCTCAAATTAATCATGACTCCTTGCTGGCCCATTCATTCATGCCTTGTTGTCCAATAGCTTTTGTGGCTATTATTTGTATAGGTGGACAGCACATACTCATATGTGAATATTAGAAGTTGAAGTCTTTAATTTTGTGACATTTTACTACTTAAGGAAAGTAATATAGGGGATTTAAATGGTATCCTCATTTTATTTTATTTTGTTAAATTTTGAAACAATTGATGAGGAAAAAAGGGTTAAAGCTTAAGCTCATATGAATTTGAGGACATGTCAATGTTACATTTCTTCAAATTCAAACTCCTCTCTCCCTCTCTCTCTCTCTTTCTCTCTCTCTCTCTCTCTCAAACAGTCCATCCTAGTTTAATTGAATTGAGTTGGAAAAACTACTTGGATAGTCTTATTTTCATCAATGATTTCAATGATTTTGTGGTTTACATTAGAAGTTTCTCACTTTTTTTTTTTTTAAAAATGACACAGGAAAACTTTTAAGATAGAGCACTATTGAACCCATTTATGTGAAGTAAACTCTGGATACATGCAACTACTCGGAAATCATGTACATGTATTAGATAATATCGAACCGTATCAGAAGGAATCAAATTCAGGATATCCAAATATCGTTCATCCCAGGCAAATCCCTTAATTGTTTCATTTTGTCTTAAATATAATTTTGCAAATCAATTTATCTTTCGAAATGTGAAAATTCAAGAAAATGACAAATGAGGATATGTATGATCGATATCAATTCTTGTAAATTATAATAAATTCATTTAAGCAACTAAACTTGTCCTAAATTAAATATAACAAATTTTGTGGTGGTAATTGGCAATTTCCAATTAAATTGGGAAACAGATGAAGTGGGCAAGGCTAGGAGGTCATAATTTTATCATTTTGTCCTTTCACATCTCATTCTACTTGCCCTATGTGGTATGGCACTGAGGGGTGCTGCTGTCATTTCACTGATAAGATATATAAAAACAATTCATGAGCTGCTATGAGCCAAAGGCCTATGATTAAATGCATCCTTCTCATCTTACCAACTTTAGTTAGTACCAAGATGCTATATTAATAACTTAATATCATTTCTCCTGTCCCATCTCATGAACTAATACAGTTATGATCAGGGGTATAATAGAATAGTAAATTATTTAAATTTAACCCAATAAATCAAATGAATGAGTTGTTTTTTTTTTTTTTTGTTTTTTTGTTTTTTTTTTTTTTTTAATTTGAACAAAACTCATTTAGCATTTCATCGAGTTTATCTCGAGCTGATTTGGATTACTTTTGATTATTTAAAGTATTAATGAGCATATTAAGTGGAATAATATTCTAATCAATTTTGACTTGATAAATTAGCAAGTTTAAAAATATGATTTGAATTTGATTTATTTTTTCTATGAGCGAATTCAAACGAGTTTTTTATTGAACCAAGTGAAGCTCAAATAATTTAGATTGTCTTATAGTCTTATTTACAATAATAATTTTGTTTTTAAAATAAAAAGAATTTGGTTATTCATATTATTAATTCTGACTGAGACAATTACAAGTATTACTCATTGAATAGTTGGGTGGAAGAAGATGATGTAAAGTCTCATGTAATTTAGTCATTGAATCCTAAGCTTTGTGGCATTGCTCATTAATTAATTACTATATAAAGAGGGTTAAAATCACCATGATCCTTGATCTCGACACGTGGTCTTGACAGAATCCGTTCACCCGATCTGTTGAAGTCACCCGACCTGAAATGTCACCCGACCTGGTCGAACCGCCCCTTAAAGACGGTTTTGAACCTGCTGTACTTTTGGAATGATCATTGATAGCTCTTATAGCTGATTTGGATAAAGTAAAGCCTACTACGAATGACAAGCACTAAAGATCATTCCTTGACCAATAATTGATATTTCCATGACTGTCCGATCAACCTGCAGTAAACAATTAATGTCAGGATCATACTCAAGTAATCATATCCATCACCATCCTATAAATAAATACCCTCCTCACATCTCTTAAAGAGGTAGGTAAAAAACACCACATTTATTACTCTCTCTCTCTCTGCATCTATTCTCCAAATTGAATTGTTCGTCGGAGCTTTACAAGGAGAACACCAGACCGGTGTTAGTTGATCCAAATCTAACCCATCAAGATCATATCTCTGACTTATAATAAATTAATCTTTCACTACTTTGTGACCTTATCAGTTTGGCGCCCACTGTGGGACCCGAAAAATTACTCATTCGGTTCTATTCTCTTTAAAAACATTCATTTATAATGGTGATCACACGTTCTGTAATTCATAATGATGACGACTATGCCATTGCCAATACAACGAACAATTCTACTGTTTTACCCTAGACTAGTCGTGCTTCCCATGACGAACTGCTCGTGCCACCGGTGAGGTCTTCCTCTTCAGGTGCACAACCTTATCCTCCTCATGATTCTCCGGTGGCTCTTCCTCCTTGGAATGAGATAGAATCATCTTCAAACGATCTTTTCCAGATGCAATTCCTCAACATGCAGAAACAGATGGAAAACATGACCTTGATAATTTAAACGCTGACCCGTCAGTAAGAGATATTCTTGTCCAACGAGGCTCACAATCATTCACCCCAGCATCAACCACCGAATAAACTTACGCCGAGATCTCTAGTCTTTTGCCTTTTGCCCAGTAGGGAATCGATATCGTTGGTCCACTCCCGACCTCCAAAGAGCAAAAGAAATTCCTTGTGGTTGCTATTGATTACTTCACTAAGTAGGTTGAGGCCTGACCTGTAGCTCGGATAACCGAAAGCAGCAACAAAAGTTTCATTTAGGAAAACATCATTTGTCGCTTCGGTATCCCTCGCGTCCTGATTGCCGACAATGGAACCTAGTTCAACAATACTGGATTGCGCAACTTGTGCCACGATCTTGGCATCCAGAACAACTTTTCGTCGCCCGGTCACCCTCAAGCCAATGGTCAGGTAGAGCTAACTAACCGAACCATTTTACATTTTTTAGAAAAAAAGATTGGAAAAATCGAAAGGTTTATGGGTGGACGACCTCTCGTCGGTTCTCTGGGCTTATCATACTACTAGTCGTGTTTCAACATGAGAAACCCCATTTTTTCTCCGTTGGAAAGTTTCCAAATATGTCTGGTTAACTGTTACTGGATTCTGGGGGGGAATTAGTTGTAAATGTGTAAATATTTTAGGAGTTATTCTAGGAGATTTAGTTTCCCTAAAACTTAGCAATTAGTTTATTTTTTCCTTATTTTTCTTTGTTGTAATTTATAAATACTGCCTTGTATCCCTTTTACAAATGAATAAGAATTATTCAACCTTAAAATACTCTCATTCTAGATGGTATCAGAGCAAGGTTCGTTTTCTCTAAGAAAACCCTAATTTTTTTGGCTGGAACCATGGAAACCTCTAGATTAGTTGTTGCCAACACAGCTCCTTATAGTGCTACTAGCACGGCTTTGGCTGCTGCCAATGTCTTTGCACATCGGCCTTATTCTAACCAACAGAGGTTTGAAGAAAAACCTCGAGTATGGTGTGACTATTGTAATAAGCCTCTCTATACTCGAGAGACTTGTTGGAAACTCCATGGAAAGCCGAAAAATTTGAAAAGCAGCAAACCTGGACCTCCTGGAAGCAACTATACGGTTCCTAAAGCCAATGAAGCCAAGGTGAATTTCCTGAGTGCTGAGCAGGTGGATCACCTTCTTTAATTGCTGAAATTCAATCCCACATCCGGTACTCCTACGGGTTCCTTGGCCCAAACAGGTAGTATACCTAGTGCTTACTCTAGTTGCTTAGCTTTTGCACCATGATTATTGATTTTGGTGCATCCGATCATATGACTAGTACCTCTCAATTGTTTCAATCTTATTACCCTTGTCCTGATAATAAAAAGGTTAGGATTGCAGATGGGAGTTTATCGTCCATTGCCGGAATAGGTTCAGTCAAAATTTCTGAAAAAATAGAACTAAAATATGTTCTTCATGTCCCTAAACTTGCTTGTAATCTACTATTTGTTAGTAAACTCTCACGGGATTCTAATTGTCGTGTCTTATTTTTTGATTCCCATTGTGAATTTCAGGACCAACTCTCGGAGAGGATGATTGGCAGTGCTAGGATGATCGATGGACTCTATTATTTCGATGATATTTTATTCAACAATAAACAAGCTCAGGGCTTGAGTAGTAGTATTAGTTCAATATTTGTACGTGAACAAATAACGCTTTGGCATCTTAGACTAGGACATCCTAGTTTTCCCTATTTAAAACATTTGTTTCCTAGCTTATTTAAAAATTTGGATTGTAACTCTCTTCATTGTGAAACATGTCATTTATCAAAGAGTCATTGAAATTTTTATAAATAAAAAATTTACCGTGCTTCAAAACCGTTTAATTTAATCCATAGTGATGTTTGGGGTCCCTCAAAAATCACTACTGCATCTGGAAAAAAATGGTTTGTGACTTTTATCGATGATTATACACGATTGTGTTGGGTGTATTTGATGAGTGAAAAATCTGAAGTTGAAAAAATATTCAGGGATTTTTATAATATGATTGAAAATCGGTTCCAAACAAAAATAAGTAGACTTAGAATAGTATTCGGGTGCACTGTTTTTGTCCATATATCGACCCATCTTAGATCCAAACTTGACCCTAGGGCTGAAAAATGTGTTTTCCTAGGATATGCTCTAAATAAGAGAGGGTACAAATGTTTTAATCCCATAACAAGAAAAATTCACATTAGTATGGATGTCGTTTTTGTTGAAAACCAGCCTTATTTTAGCCATACCTATCATCAGGGGGAGAAAGAGAAAAGTGAAGATGAGTTCTGGAAAACCTCTTCACCACTCCCTAATGTTTTCCTAAACATCGACATCAATATTGACATCAATACTGTTTCATTAAAAAGTCAGGAAACCGATATTTTACATAGTGAAAATAATGGATATACTAGTCTATTGTTACAAGACATGAGTGATTCACAGACAGGGGGAGAAATACTACCGGATATTTCCTCATCTAATTTTCATGTTTATACTAGATGCAGGTAACGTCATAATAATAGAAACCATTCTTCAAATCCAGAACAAGGCCAATCATCATCTCCATGAGTTGATCATTTAGATAATCCAGGTACTTCTTCTTATCATATTCCTTCTATTGATAAAACTGCTGATCTTGACATGCATATAGCCCTTAGGAAAGGAGTTAAAACCTGTACCACACGCCCCATTGCTAAATGCCTATCCTATCATAGACTTTATAATAATCATAAGGCCTTTACATCAAATATTTCTCATCTGTTTGTTCCAATAACCATTCAGGAAGCCCTGGATCACCCGAATTGGAAATTAGCAGTTCAAGAAGAGATGAATGCACTACAAAATAATGGCACTTGGGAAATTATTGATCTATTGGAGGAGAAGAAGACTGTTGGGTGTAAATGAGTATTTACAATTAAATGCAAGGTTGATGGCAGTATAGAGAAATACAAAGCAAAACTTGTGGCGAAGGGGTTCACTCAAAAATATAGAATTGACTACCAGAAAACGTTTGCTCCTGTAGCCAAATGAGCTCAATCCGTGTGTTACTCTCTCTAGTGGTTCACTCCAACTGGCCCTTATATCAGTTGGATGTGAAGAATGCCTTTTTAAACGGAGACCTAGAGGAGGAAGTTTTTATGGACTTACCACCGGGCTTTGGAGGCAAAGTTAGCAAAGGCAAGGTGTGTAGATTGACGAAATCATTGTATAGGCTTAAACAATCTCCCAGAGCTTGGTTTGAGAGTTTTGGGAAGGTTGTAAAGAGTCACGACTACTGTCAAGGTCAAGCCAATCACACTATATTCTATAGACACACGAGTGAAGGGAAAATAGCTATTCTTATTGTTTATGTTGATGATATTATTTTAACAGGTGATGACAACAATGAGCTTGAGAGGTTGAAAAGGGTTCTTGCTAAGGAGTTTGAGATCAAAGACTTAGGTGACTTGAAATACTCCTTGGTATTGAGTTTGGAAGGTCAAAGAGAGGAATTTTTGTTTCCCAACGAAAATATGTACTTAATTTACCTGGAGAAACAAGTTTACTAGGGTGTAAAGCAGTAGAGACAGCTATAGTACCGAACCTAAGGCTTCAACCGGCTAAACTTGAAGAAGTAACCAATAGAGAGAAATTCCAAAGATTGGTAGGGAAACTCTTTTATCTCTCTCACACACGTCCTGACATAGCTTTTGCAACGA
The DNA here is from genome assembly GCA_017140935.1 of Hamamelis virginiana. NCBI lineage: Eukaryota > Viridiplantae > Streptophyta > Magnoliopsida > Saxifragales > Hamamelidaceae > Hamamelis > Hamamelis virginiana. The sequence continues at coordinate 224,684 of JAESVK010000165.1, forward strand.
GTGTTGTAACGCCCCAAACTGACGCTACTGAGGACCCTCCCGGGTAGGTCAACACGTATCAATTAGGGATACAACCTGATAAGCTCATTCATATTTCCACACAGAAAATAGCAAAGGATTTATATAACAAAAGTGAAATGCAAGAGTGTTCAACATGCAATGTTCCCAAGCGTCAGATGCATATAGTAAAATATATCTGCAATATATAATAATGTGCCAACATCCCTGGCACATAGGTAGAATATTATATAACTAACAGTCCAAATGTAACAGTCTACAAACATATCTACCTATTCCTCTGAACCAGTGCCTAGAACACAGCCAGTCCTAGCACCAAAGGAAAAGAATTCAGTATCGACGAACCAGCTACGCTATCTTGGGAATCTGCTGCATAAAAGCAGGGGTGAGCTTCCACTAGCTCAGTAGAAATACTATTCTTAGCTAACAATGATAATATTGATGCATAAATCAAAATGGTTCAAATTTCACAATCATCAAGTATATGTGGTTCAAGAATCACACAAATATCCACAGGTAATATATCAGAGTTTCACAAATACAAATATTATTTATGCTCATGATTCATTTATAATATGTTCCATATGAAAGAGGAGTATTCTCTGACTCTTTCCCATTCATCATAACCACAACCGATAGAGGAGTATTCTCTGACTCTATCCAAAACATCATAACCCATATCCGATAGAGGAGTATTCTCTGACTCTATCCATATCATCATAATATCAACTGGCAGAGGAGTATTCTCTGACTATGTCTCATACATAACCACATATATAATCCACATGACATAAAATAGACAAATCATGGCATCATGTCAATATATCACAATCACATGGCATACTTGCATATTCTAACCGCATAACATTTCATATAAAGAAAAGAGGAATTATGCATCGAGGTTTTATAAATGGTTTTCAGGTTCATCATCACAAGTTTAGTTTTAAATCAAATCTATCATCAGTATTAGTAAGAATATGTGTATCCCTACCTCAAAAGTTAAGTCTCCAACCGATTCTTACAAATAAATGCAAGCTACGATGCATAATGGTCTTCCCAAGGGTTCCCCATATCTGAAATGAAAAGTAAGAAACATTCTCATAACAATTACAAAGAGTCAAATGAACTAGGCGAGAAAAAGGAAAGGAAAAATGGCCATCTATCGATAGACTATCTATCTATCAATAGGAAGGTCTATCGATAGACAAATCTTCGCTATCGATAGAACATTTCGAAGCCTAACAATTATATGGTCAGTGAGCATCTTCTATCGATAGGTGTTCTACATCTATCGATAGAGATCGCACAGATCGCAATCCCGCGAGCAGCAAAACACCCATTCTACCAAAAACTCATCATTCCCACAATTTACTCAAAATCCAAACACAAAAACGTAGGTCTAGTACACATGAGCCCATTTCTACCAAAATCCACAAAAACAACGAAGATCCAATGGTACGATTTGATAAACCACAAAGTTTTACGTATAAAACCCACGTAACCCCAAAACAACACATATACTCAAAATACCCACATTTTCTTAACAAAACCCTTCAAGCCATACTCAATAAAGTCCGATCTACCAATATCAAGCCCTCACAACCAACCATTTCTCATATACACAAGTTTCATAATCAAACCCATAAATGGCTTCAAGGAAAACGAAAATGGAAGGGGAAGAAGAAGAAGGAAACTAAAGGAATACTCATGCCTACCTCGATCCGACGAAAAGGCGGCGTCAAGCTTCACGGGTTGCTTCTCCTTCTCTCTCCCGACCTCAGCCTTCTCTCTCACTCTCTCGGCACTCTCCTCTACTGAAATGAAGAATGAAAAGGGGAGGGGGGGTTTTAGTTATTAAATATGCTTAAATGGCAGTTTTGTAAAGAAGTAAAAACTTTTTTTTTTTTCAAAAATCATTAAAATAATGTTTTAAAAACTTGGGTTTTCACAAGTTTGGTAAGCCAATTTATGCAGTCACCGAGACTGGAGCATTTCAATGCAGTTTACAGAATTCTAAGGTAGCTAAAGGGGACTCCAGGTAAAGGCTTATTATTTGGAGATCATGGGAATCTACAAGTTGAAATATATGCTGATACAGATTGGGCTGGAAGTGTCACTGATAGAAGATCAACTTCTGGCTATTGTACTTTTGTTGGAGGGAACTTAGTAACATGGCGCAGCAAAAAGCAAAATGTGGTGGTTAGGAGTAGTGCATAGGCCGAGTTTAGGGCGGTTGCTTATGTAATTTGTAAAGCGCTGTGGATTAAAAGATTGTTGGAAGAATTAAAGATTACTAATTCACTGCTTATGAGACTGTATTGTGATAGCAAATCTGTTTACCCTATATCTCGACAGCTGAGCAAGTAGCAGACATACTTACAAAGGGACTGCCGAAGAAACAATTTGAAATCCTGATAAGCAAGTTGGCTATGGAAGATATCTTTAAACCAGCTTGAGGGGGAGTGTTAGAAAGTTTCCAAATCTTTCTGGTTAACTATTACTGGATTCTATGGGGAAATTAGTTGTAAATGTGTGAATATTTTAGGCGTTATTCTAGGAGATTTAGTTTCCCTAAAAGTTAGCAATTAGTTTATTCTTTCCTTATTTTTCTTTGCTGTAATTTATAAATATTGTCTTGTATCCCTTTTACAAATGAATAAGAATTATTTAACCTTAAAATACTCTCTCATTCTAGGTTCTCACTTATGTCACTTAGGTAGTCATACCTGTTGAAATCGGTATACCTTCTTACCGAATTGAAACATTCAATCCTGATGAAAATGATAGCGAACTCCTTTTCAACCTTGACATATTGGAACAGAAACGTGAATCGACTCGACTTCGCATTGCTACCTACAAACAACAAATGGCTCGGGCGTATAATAAAAATGTCAAAGCTAGACACTTCCGACCTGGTGACCTTGTTCTCAAAAAGGTCCTCAATCCAAACAAATTGGAACCTAATTGGGAAGGCCCATATAAGGTTCGGCATTTCAACCGTATAGGAACCAATTGGATAACCGATCTAGATGGAAAACTGATCAAGCGTCCTTGGAATGCTGCTCATCTCAAAATATATTATCAATAGGGACTTTTCCCATTTTTTGTATGAAATACTGGACATAGCCGACTACGTGTCGCTACCCGATCATATTACCTTGTATGACTCTCTATTTATTTATGGTGCATATTTCCTTGTTTCCTGATCTCTTTACGTTTTTTTTATTTGTTATCTGATCAATGTGATTGCCATAAAATGTGTCCCATTACATGACCAAGATGTTGAATTTATGATCGTTTGCTCATACCGATTATGTTAGCCCTTAAGTCCTTGAACTTATTTTGATGATAACTAAACTATACCTTTTATTTAACGAGTGACAACTTGTTGAAGCATTCACTCAAAACTCATGAAGATTCAAAGCTTAAAGATGAAGCCATTCAAGAAGTTCAATTCAATCCTTGAAGACAACTTGAAGACTTGCTCAAGCTTATGAAGACCTATTAAAGTCAAGTTGCTCTCCTTGTGATTAGGAACTTTTTGTAAGACTTCTATAATGCTCAATAGTGCATAGCTCAAGAGAAAAACCTTTTCCATCTCATTATGCATTAGCATTCATGCTTTAAACTTGTTCAATATTGACCAAAAATGTTTTTAAAACACTTAGTGAACTTGCCCAAGTGTATTAAGTTGATTTTGACTTAAAATTTTCAAAATATTGACTTTGGAACTTCCCTAGTCGACTAACCCTTTAGTCCTAGTCGACTAAGTGAAGGTCAGAGGCAATGTTTGAGAAAATTCTAAGTTAGTCGACTAATCACCCTGGACTAGTCGACTAATGTTTCCCTAGTCGACTAACCCTTATTTACTAGTCGACTAATAGAAGGTTAGAAGCCATGTTTGAGTTGCAAAATTGCTAGTCGACTAATGGTCCCCTCCTAGTCGACTAATCGATCCCGAAGAAAATTTCCCAAAGTTATTTTAAGTTGGTAGTCGACTAACACCCTTTGTCCTAGTCGACTAACAAACCCAGAAATTGTTCAAACTTGTTTTAGCTTAGCCAGTCGACTAACCACTTATGCCTAGTTGACTAACCGAGCCCGGGAATGAAAAAGCTTTTGAAAAATGACTTGTTAGTCGACTAACCACCTTGTCCTAGTCGACTACTGGTTCTGCAACTTCAAAACGGCTCTTTCTTCTTATAGTCATTCAAGCATTAAATGACCCCCAAGTTTCAAACGGTCACTTTGGCTCTACTTCATTATATATTGAAGGTTAGCTTTCATTTATTGCTCACCTAGTGAATTAATCTCATTTGTCTTGATACTCATTACTCTCAAACATTCATTACTCCCGCTTCTCTTTGACAAAAATCTTGTGCTTTAACTATTTGATCATTTGAGAAGTAATTGTGCTATTATATCTATTACAAATCAGCTTTGTGAAGCATCTATTGTAATACTCTTCATTCAATCATCTTGTATTGTGAGTTTGTAAGGGTTGTGTGAAAACTCTTGTGGGTGAGTTGTTTTTCACCTTGAAAGAAGGCAAGTGTAAAGGTTTTCCCACCTTGAAGGAGTTGCTTAGTGGATTAATCCTCGAGACGGAGATCTTGAGGTGTGGATTTAGGCGGAGACCGAACCGCTTTAAATCGTTGTGTTTGCTATTCTAACTCAATCTCTTTATTTCAAGTCTTATAATTGTGATTTGAGTTGCTATTCAATATTGCATTCTTGTTATTCTAGTTCATTGATTTAAAATCTTGTATCTCATTTTTGAAAATATTTTTATTTGCATATACTCTATTCACCCCCCTCTAGAGTATATTTTGGGCCAACAGATTACTTTTGCTCAAATATTTGTTGACTTTTATTTTGTAATGCATTCCTTTGATTACTTTTTACTTGCTAATCGGTCACCGGTATCACTTTTTATTGCGTGTATTCTACAAAATAAAAGTCTCAAACGATCTTGGGCCAGCAAAAAAAATCTTTTGCTTATATCGGTCAAGGTGATCGGGGGGCATAAACATCATAATGTTATATCTCATATACTAAGGTATCTACACCAACTTCAAGGAACTTTGGGAAACATCATGAGACAATATTCTCACCGATCTCTTCTACTTAAAAATATCTACAACTAGAACTAGTTCGATGTACGGCATTGGCAAGATATTTTACCATACCCCGAACTGGGGGCAAGTATACTACTAAAAAATACATAATCAAAATCAACATCGATTAGAATGACGCGCCAAAAATAAAAGTTCATTCCATTCAAACAAAAATGTTCATACATAGATCCAAAGCAAAAAAGACCAAACAAAAATAAAGAAGTTAATCGTCTACTGGAATCACTTGATCACAGCTGGTCGGAGTTTCAGGGTCAGCAGGAATCGATGGATCGGTCCTTCCAGAAGCTGGAGTAGTTGGGATGGAAACGTTCTGACCAGTTTGTTCTTGATCACCGGTAACTTAATCATCTTCTCCTTCCAGATCAACAGGAGCTTCTGCTACTTAATTCTACGTTGCAAGCTCCTCCAAAGTCATCTTCGACAGATCGACATCAGGAAGGAGCTTAGCAACCAGATCTCTAGCAGCTTCAAACCCTTGGATCAGAAATCCTCCAGCCTCCTTCATAACAAAAGCCTTGAGCTCCTCTGAAGATCGGTAATCGACAACAGCTTTAGCACTAATTTCCTTCTCAACTTCTCGGGCCCTGACCAACTCTTCCTCCATATCGTTGATTTTCTTTATAAGATCTTCTTCCCGAGCTTTATGAAAAGTTTCAGCCTTCTCCAACGCGACTTTACCATCCTGGACCTCCTTGGCCAGTTGCTCAGCCTCTATTTTCAGTTTATCAGCCAAGATTTCAGTTACCTCTTGGCTCGATTTGCATCCCGAGCTTCGTGTACGGTGTGTAGCCAGATGAGAGCCCCCTTTATCAGACAAATTAAGTTATGAAGAATAGTTCGGTGAAAATATTATTATGAAAACTGCAAAAAATAGAGAAATAAAAATTACATTCACTGCTGAACTTGCAAGTATCTCGAGAATATCTGACGATGGTGTCCTTTGAAGAGTCAACCGATTAGCCGGAAAAAAAGAGCCCGAAATAAGTTTCAGGCATGCTTAAGAATCGGTTAAAAAAGTATTTTCTTCATTTAGCCCTGGAATTGTGAGGGCAGAAGATGAAAGGCCATATTGAAACCATTCTTTTGCAGAAAATCGGGTAGAACGAGCTCCATTTCCGGAACTAGTGGCTGATCCAGTTCCTACCTCCTCTATAGCTCGGGGATTAACGTCTGAAGGGACTTCTCCCTCAGGTCGGTGTCTCTTCTTCCGACTGATAGGACTTGTACCCTAAGCTACATTGATTGGTTGGGACGTCGGAGGAGCAAGATTGGCCCTTTGGGGAATTGCTTGCCGAAGCACGTCAGCGAAATTGATATTCATATCTGCATGAAATAAAAATTCAATGAAAGGAAGAAAATAGAGAGACATATTTTACAAGACTTAAAGTTTGGGATACCTCTTTGAGCACAGCTTCCGCTTCTTCTCCTTGCTCGCTTCTGTCTCTCCGACTTCTGATCTCTCCTAAAATTCGGAGTTCAGCGTCACGAGCACTGGCACCAATCTCAAATTTACGAGGTTGTTGAAGGAATGGGCCAATAGGCTGCCCATCTACCGTTAAGTCACGGAAGGCACGAGGAACAACTTCTGCCGATGCTACCGATCTCTGATGCTCTAAGTAATGAGGAACACAAAGTTGGTCATTACGTAAAGTGTTAAAACCTTATTCTGCTCTCACCAGACGGTCAATCCGGCCAATTATCCGCTCAGTTAAGGTTGGGCAACAAGTGATTTTATTGGCTGCACCAAAAAGAAGAATTATTGTTAGATATACGTAAATATTAAATTGAATAACAAGCAGGAATAACTCATCTAAAGTTTTGACGAAACCTATTCTGGGCCTCCATTCCCAAGGAATGGGAAAGGTCGGTTGCTCATCTACCCCGAACTCCCATCCTAGGCCGCTAACAAAGAAAAATTTATTTTTCCACCCTTTGATTGAAGAATAGAGATCACCTATACCCAGCCTTCCAATCCAGTTGCTAAGATACCACCAGCCAAGAGAAGCCCGGGCATTCTCCTTGATGAAACACATGAATTTCAGATCGGCGAAGTTCGGTGTCCATCCGTGAGATCTCCACAGCACCATGAACCCAATGAGCACCCTCTAAGAGTTCGACGTTAGCATCACTGGGCTTACCCCTAGTGTGTGAAGTACTTCCCTGATGAAGGGTTGCAATGGAAGCCTAAAGCCGATCTTAAAAGCTTCTTCATAAAAACAAACCTCACCGGGAAGGTTGTCGGTTACACGGATTTCGAGACCTGGGATTCGGATTCTAACGGAGTTCGTGATCGTCTGAGAACAAGGGAGATTATTCCTTGTTAATGATCAAGATTAATATATTTATAAAACCGCGTGTTTGTTAATCTCAATTCAATTGTGATTGGTGAGCACAGGTGTCGAACCACTGGGAAATATGTAGATTTACAATGAGAAACTATTAGATTTAATTAAAGTGAAAGAATATTGTCAATTTAATTTGGTAGTGAAAAGTGCTTCAATTGGGTTGAAGCAGAAATACTGAATTTAATAAAACTGGGTGAGGGGAACTTGGGTGAGAAGTCCATTGAATATCAAATATGAAATTTAGTTATAAAATGCACAATATAGTAATTATGTGTGGTGGTTCATCCGACTATAAGAAGGAATCCCCAAAAAGATGATGAATAACAAGACCAGTAGGTTTATCCTTAAAAAGGAATGGAATACACTATCCACCTTAATTGGGGATAAAACATGCTAGTTTGTTATTCATCCCAATAAGTACCATTGCATAATTATATAATTGCAATCACAGATATACAATTATATGATATTATATTTAGCAATAGTGTACGGTAAACCTTCACAACTATGCAATCACATAATACAAATAAAGGGATGTTTATAAACTAGAAATACATAAAGAATCCAACTTTATCCTCACCCAAGCTTGGAGTATTAGCTACACATCAATGGAGGAGAATATCCTTTATCCATGACAAGCTCTAAGGGGTCACGAGATGGAAAAGTAAAATTAATGCAGAAAGGAAATAACTGAAGAAATAAAGAAAAAGTGACTGAAAGAAATAAAGAAAATGGTGTAAGTAAATAAAGAAAATGGCTTAAAGAAATAAAGAAAATGACAGTAAAAGTAAAGAACAATTCTCAAGTGAGAATTGAGCCATGCATAAAAAGGAAAAAATAGCAGAAATTAAAGTGCGGAAATTAAAGACTGAATAAGTAAAGAACAATTCTCAAATGAGAATTGAGCCATGCATTTAAAGGAAAAAATTGCAGAAAAGTAAATAACCGAATAAAAAGCAGAATTGAACTGTAAGATGAAGTCTATTAAAATTGACAGAGTAATTATTCAGAGCATAAGTCTTGAACCCTCTTAAAGTCACACAAACGCTTGTATTTATAGGCTAATTTTACAAATGACCAAAATGCCCTTGAAATATCTCAAAATATCTAGAACAACCCACAGCCGCCTTATGTCTATCGATAGCGAGATTTGGCTATCGATAGAACTTCTATTGATAGCGAGATCTGGCTATCGATAAAACTTCTATCGATAGCGAGATCTGGCTATCTTTAGAACTTCTATCGATAGCCAAATCTGGCTATCTTTAGAACTTCTATCGATAGCCAAATCTGGCTATCTATAGCCAAAATTTTCTGCCCGCAAATTCTTGATTTTTTTTCTTTGGATTGTGTCCTCTTTAATCCTCCATGCTTCATCAATCATCTTCTTTAATGGAAATATTTATCCAATTGATGCTCAGGCAAGTCTTCTTCATTGTATATTTAAATTTGAACATTTCTGTTCAATTTTCCTACAAAAGTGAAAATTAGCATCTTCCTATGAATAAAACAAATACTAGCCTTTATTATGCAATTAAATACATAAGAAAACATAACATTACCATAATTTAAGGTATGATTGTGGTCCAATCAGTTCGAGATATAATATTTCTCTCTATATTCTAATTCTCTCTCCTCCCTTAGAATATTTATATGGACAAAAGGAAAGAGGGATCAGGGAGGGGTTCCCCAGCCCTTTGGTTACGGATGGGTTCTGGTGGAAGGGACTGAATCGGATCAACATCTATAGTTTCATGACCCAACCCTGATGTACTGGCATCAGAGCCGCTGCGATTATGTTTTCAGATTGGTCAATTTGAGGAACCCAACCAGAAATTATCAAAGGTTATGTTTGGTGAAAAATTCAAGAGTTTTGCCGGAAAATTTGAGTAAAACTATTACAGATCCTAGAAATACCAAATGAAGGCTCAAAAGAAAGAAAATGAACGGTAAAAATGAAGGAAATGACGTGAAAATACCTTTTATCGGTCCAAAAACTGATGGGATGAGCGAGTTTGAAGCAGAAAAAGGCTAAAGGCATGAATCAACTCTAGTGAGCTTAAAAGATGTTCCGGCGATGGTTTTTTGAACGAAAAAAAAGATAAATAGTGAGAGGGAAAAACTTTTCATTCCCTTTTATAGCTTGTAGCGCAAGCTACTTTGGGATGAACGCCACGTGTCATCGACCAACGGTTCTAATTAAACCTGACGGCTGGGTCATCATTGCGCCTGCCAAACGTCTCCTCGATCACGATTCCTAAGGTAGCATCTAACGCCTCGAGCGGTGAAAAGCCATTAATGGCCGAGCCGCCCTTTCTATTACTAAGGTAAGCGACATCTTACTACTGCACATCGATCAATGTCTCCGAAACAAAGTAAAGATTAGCAGCTGCACGCTGATCAGCTCCTCTGCACATGTGTAAACTGCGTATTCCCGAATGTTGATTCCCTTTCATAAACGACATGGTATGCCTTCGACCGACACCTTATTATAAATCTTATCATCACTAATTACAATGCTTCCAAGATTGATCCTGTCCATAAATAAAGGTTTTATTGATCTCCTGTACTTCCACAGATTCCGTTCACTCGATCTGTTCTGAACCAGCTGTACTTTTAGAATGATCATTGATAGGTCGACAACTGATTTGGATAAAGTAAAGCCTATTACGAATGACAAGCATTAAAGATCATTCCTTGACCAATAGATGATTTTTCCATGACTGTCCGATCAACCTGCGGTAAACAATTAATGCCGGGATCATACTCAAGTAGCCATATCCATCACCAACCTATAAATACCCTCCTCACATCTCTTAAAGAGGTAGGTAAAAAACACCATATTTATTACACTCTCTCTCTTTGTATTTATTCTCCAAACTGACTTGTTCGTCGGAGCTTTACAGGAAGAACACCAGACCAGTGTTAGTTGATCTAAATCTAACCCATCAAGATCTCTGACTTATAATAAATTAACCTTTCACTACTTTTCGACCTCATCAAGTATTACTCATTCAATACCCGCCATAGCTTCTAGGCCACAAGAAGTCCCCATTAGATATGGCCATTCAATACCCGCCATAGCTTCTAAGCCACAAGAAGTCCCCATTAGATATGGCCTACACTATTTACCGGCTATCCATCTATATTTATATTAAATTATTAATACTTGTACCTACTTTTTAAATAAATATAAATAAACAAGATATTCATGCCTAACACGGTGTCTACGCATAATTCATAAGTAAAATGATAATAAATAATTAAAGATAAAGGTACAATTCTAAGATAAATTTTATATGAAGTTTTTAGGTTGATATATAATTACGTATATGCACAATCATGAACAGGTGCGAGATATCCTGCACTATCACAAACGGCTGTGATGGTACAGTATCGTGTGGAATATCCCACAAATGATCAAAATTTCATATATTTATAGCATACATACATGCATGTTAGGAGAGATAAAGAAGTTGAGAAAAGTATAAACACTCCCTACCGACAACCTTATAGTCTTAGACATCTCTCTTCCTCTTATTTGGAAGAACTCTTTGAGCTCGATTCTTATAAATATTTATTGAGTAGAGTTTATATTTAATGAATGTTCTTAGATAAATTTTCTTCAAAAAAGATAGAAAGCCCTTTTTCATAAGTTGAATTTGGGTATCATCTTGTGTGATATTTTACCAAGAAATTTGAAGCTTGCTTGATGTATAATACCATAACATTCGTTTGTTTTATTCACTTTTATGTACCATAACTCATATCTTAATTAGGTGCCCTCCATCGCTTCAAATTTTACAACTAGCTAGTGAAATCATGTTTTGAATTAACTCTCTATCCACTTTTAAAGAGAGCTAGAAAGATACCATCTAGTCTATAACCAATTATAGATTCAGACCCATGTTTTTTTAAATCTAATTTAGATAGAGATCTTGCAGGACTTAAGAGAGGGAAATATGGTTGCTGATAAAGTTGCTAATAAGACTATTAGCTTAACTTCTCTTACTTGGTTGAATTCAAACCCGGGTTTTCTTAAATCTGATTTAGATAGAGATCTTTCAGAACTTCCTAATTATAGATTTATTTCTTATATTTTATTCGGATGTCAACTGGCTTGGGGCATTTATAAGCCTGTAAGACAAGTTTTTTGGGAGTGAGTCCTATTTTTTCTCTTTTGATTTGTAATTATTCCTTTTTATTTCTTTCTTAATAAAGCTTGGAGCTAGTTGGGATGCCTTCCATTCTATTATGCCTATTTGTTTCTTTTCTTTTTTGGAAAAAAAAGTAAAAATATAACCAATTCATATATATGAATACATTTTTAATACTTAATACTTCCTTACTTAACAAAAAATATTAAAATTTTCGGAATTAGGAAATATAAAATATATATACAAGGATGAGAAAGGTTCATATTTATCAAATGGTGTTGATATTGGTAATGTATGTTTTAAAAATTTTTGCTACATGGGATTAAAGGTAGACTCTTTAGTCTAGGCTATACATGTAATCTATTCAATAAAAAAAGAATAAAAAAATAACGTAGTAGATGTAAATTTTTTTAATTAATTATTTTGATTATTTTTATAAGAGTAGGCATCAACTAGGAAAGTGTAATCTAAGGTAAAAATGGAAAGTGATTTTCTAAAATTTTTAAATTTTTTGTTATATTTACTGCTTGTAAGGCTTAGGTTTGACTCCCGCTACCAGCAGTCCTTCTTGGTGGGTGATCTATAAGTCCAATGTAAGTCCTTGCTAAGGCCTACGGCTTGCCTAGCCCTGGACTTGGGTAACCTCCTCTCACCTAAACTTTTCATTACCCAAAAAAAAAAAAAAAAAAGTTATTAATTAATGTTGCATCCAATAAAGCAAAAATGACTAGGCCATCTAAGTAAGAAAGTAAAGTGTATAAATGTCGTACCTCATATTTGAATTTAAATTTAAATTTTCATAAGAAACTTTATA
>JAESVK010000165.1:249025-294018 GCA_017140935.1 Hamamelis virginiana
TATATATATATATATATATATATATATATATATATATATATATATATTGAATCAATCATTCACTCAGTTATAATGCATTCCTCCACCACTTGCCGACACAATAATGCATTTCAATTATAATGCATTCATAATACTCTCATGCACCCTTCTCAAAAAGTGGCCACATGGCACACTATGGCCAATAACAAAATTCCATGTGTGTAATAAATAAAATAAAATAATAATAATTAAGAAAATTTACTATTGAAAATTTTGGGGTCTTACACGGGGTCAGGTCGGGTTTATAAGTGTATATCCCAAACCCGCCCCGAACCCGATCGGGTTTTAAAAATCAATCACAAACTCGCCCCGAACTCTATTAGAATATCCCAAACCCGTCCCAATAGGGGCGGGGCGGGTACCCGGTTTGACCCGCAAAATTGACATCCCTAGGCCCATTCATTCATGCCTTGTTGTCCAATAGCATTTGTGGCTATTATTTATATAGGTGGATGTATAGCACATACTCATATGTGAATATTAGAAGTTGGAGTCTTTAATTTTTTGACATTTTACTACTTAAGGAAAGCAATATAGGGGATTTAAATGGTATCCTCCCATTTTATTTTATTTTGATAAATTTTTGAAACAATTGATGAGGAGAAAAATTTAAGCTCAAGCTCATATGAATTCAAACTCCTCTCTCTCTCTCTCTCTCTCTCTCTCTCTCTCTCTCTCTCTATATATATATATATATATATATATATATATATATATATATCTGAAACAGTCCATCCTAGCTTTAATGGAATTGAGTTGGAAAAACTACATGGATAGTCTTATTTTCATCAATGTTTTCAATGATTTTGTGGTTTACATTAGAAGTTTCTCACTTTTTTTTTTTTTAAATGACGAGGAAAACTTTTAAGGTAGAGTACTATCGAACCCATTTATGTGAAGTAAACTCTGGACATATGCAACCACTCGGAAATCATGTACATGTATTAGATAATATCGAACCGTATTATCAGAAGGAATCAAATTCAGGATATCCAAATATTGTTCATCCCAGGCAAATCCCTTCATTGTTTCATTTTGTCTTAAATATAATTTTGCAAATCAATTTATCTTTCGAAATGTGAAAATTCAAGAAATGACAAATGAGGATATATATGATCGATATCAATTCTTGTAAATTATAACAAATTCATTTAAGCAGCCAAACATGTTCTAAATTAAATATAACAAATTTTGTGGCGGTAATTGGCAATTTCCAGTTAAATTGGGAAACAGATGAAGTGGGCAATCACAAGACTAGGAGGTTTTTAAATTAACAAGTTTAAAAATATGATTTGAACTTGATTTATTTTTTCTATGAGCGAATTCAAACGTGGTTTTTATAGAACCGAGTGAAGCTCAAATAATTTAGATTGTCTTATAGTCTTATTTACGATAATAATTTTATTTTTAAAATAAAAAGAATTTGGTTATTCATATTATTTAGACAATTACAAGCATTACTCATTGAATAGTTGGGTGGATGTAATTTAGTCATTGAATCCTAAGCTTTATAGCATTGCTCATTAATTATTATATATATGGTTGGCTTCATATAGTATTACTCATTCAATACCCGCCATAGCTTCTAAGCCACAAGAAGTCCCCATTAGATATGGCCTACACTATTTACCGACTATCCATCTATATTTATATTATATTATTAATACCTTGTCCATACATGCATGTTAGGAGAGATAAAGAAGTTGAGAAAAGTAGAAATAAGATCGAATTGAAAATCCCTACCGACAACCTTATAGTCTAAGACATCTCTCTTCCGATCCTCTTATTTGGAAGAACTCTTTGAGCTCGATTCTTATAAATATTTATTGCGCAGAGTTTATATCTAATGAATGTTGTTAGATCGGTTTTTTTTCGAAAAAGATAGTAAATTCCTTTTCATCAGTTAAATTTGGGTATCATCTTGTGTGATATTTTACCAAGAAATTTGAGATGGACCACATGCATTGTTTAGAAAGGTGTACATATCCTTATTTTTATTGGTCCCGTATATTTTAAAAGACGAATACGTGTTTCAAAAATGAACCAATACGTACTATGTGCATAAGGTCAAGGTTTCTTATCCTCTAATATATATTCCTTTATTTTATCAACTAACTCTTACATTTAATATCTGAATTTTGGACTTCACTTCACAGTACAATAATTTAATTTGATAATAAATGGCACAAAATTTTGGCACATATAACCCTGAGTTTTCGGAATATTAAATGAACAAATCTGATCCGAAAATAATTATCTAAATATTTTTTAAGATTAAAATACCCTTTATGTATATAAAATAACAACCATTTTATCAAGTAAACGGTCAAAAGTTTTTTTTTTTTTTCCCAAAAGTTTCGTTAACAATCCTAATATTGCATTGAATTTCCAATTTAATATGTAATCCTCAATCCCAAAAAATGAACAGAATATCCAATTTGTTAAAGGATCCTCGATTCCCAAATTAACACATATTCTCCAATTTTACTAAAAATTCTCAATCCCCAACTTCAAAACCATCATTACTGGGGGACATGAAATGACGAGTATTAAATATTGATTTGATGTATTGGGAATTGAGAATTCTCTATCAACCTGAGAATTCTGTGTAAAATTGGAAATTGAGATTATGTGTAAAATTAAAAATTATAGTCAAATTTTGACCGTCTGAAACGTATTTTGATAATGGGTCCACCATATATAAATATGGGACATCTGTCCAGTCTGAGTGCTTTAAATTTAGTGACCCTTCACCAGGGTAGGGATAGCCCGCTCAACTTTTTTTTTTTCTTCTTTGTAGAAAAAGAAAGGTGAGGAAAGCAGAGGTGGAGATTGGTCCCTGCTTTTTTGACCAATTAGAGAGAGATAATGATGGCAGATGGGTTTTGGATTTTGGGCTTCTGTGAGCTTTTTGCAAATGTAAGGTTTGAAAAAAACTTTTTGACAAAAATATGGTTCGCCCAAACAATTTTACAAAAGTAAATGAAGCTGTTGTTGCGGCTTTAAGATTTCAATATATTAAGAAACCGTAATAGCGGCTTAAAAAAAATTTTTTTTTTTTTTTTTTTGTTTGATAATTTCACGTTTCACAGTTTTTTATAGTCAGTTTTTCAGAAACCAACCGTTAGATCACTGTGATTTTTGGCAGGCATAATATACATGATTAGGATATCTAATCCAACGGTCAGTTTTCTAAAATTTTCCCCGCAAGTGGCTCTACAAGAGAGCACCTGATGTAAGAAAACCGTCGGATCACTGTGATTAGGTGCTTTCTTATAGAGTCACTTGCGGTGCAAATTTTAGAAAACTGAATGTCGGATTAAATACTTCAATCATGTATGTCATACCTGCCAAAAATCACAATGATCTAACGGTTGGTTTCTGAGAAAACTGACTGTGAAACTTGAAATTATCATAAATAAATAAATAAAATTTAAAAAAAAAAAGGATTTTTTTGAAGCCGCTATTGCGGCTTCTTAATAAATTGAAATTTTAAAGCCGCTGTTGCGGCTACAAGCACTTTTGTAAATTTTTTTGCAGCAGCCCTATTCCTGTAAAACAATTTTGGTCAAACCATACTTCTGCAAAAAACTCGGCTTCTGTCAGCAAGGAAGGGAGTATATCCCCAAATACTCACTCGAACAGATGAGCCCTGGCCCAGATATTTCTCTAGAATCATTATCTTATTATTATACTACTAATTAACTTTTTTTTAATAATAGATTGATTGTTTGGCTGTGCATGTCTAGTTTTCTATGCAGGTTTACACAAATAGGGTCTTAATTTCGACTGTCCTTGTGGGTCATAATTAATGCAGAATAGACGGTGGTCTTATACATGTCTAAAATTTAGTCGCACTCAAATTATTTTAGGGAAAAATACACTTTGCACCCCTATACTAAAAGCCAAAAATACTTTACACTCCTGCATTTTAAAAGTGAACAATCAATCTCTTGCACTTTCAAAATTTGACAGTTTGGTCCCTTCTGTTGGTTGGCCGTCCATATTTTTGACGGTATAATTGCCATATGATTATTTTTACATGTAAAATGACTTAAATGCCCTTATTTTAATTTAATAGAATACATGACCAAGTGGACGGTTTGATCCGACCCAGATTGGTCCATTCTTGTTAATAACAGCCACAATCGCACCCACGAGACTATGAGGGCTAATCTTCTTCCCTAACTCTGGCGACTGTGTGAGCTACCCAACTCCGGCTACTAATTGAACTGAGTAAAATAAAAGAAAAATGAAATTTTAACTTCTACATTTTATGTTATTGCTGTTTTAAAATTTGAAAAACTAAGGGCCTGTTTACTTCGTGAAAATTTTCACAATTTTCATTTTCACTTTCAATAAAAACAGAAAACGGCCTAAAAAACGCATTTACTTGTAAAAAATGAAAACTATTTTCAAGAAAATTAATTCAGTTTTTAAGAAAATGTGAAAACATCAAAAAGACGTTTTTTGTATTTTCACAAAAACTGAAAACAAGGATTATATCGTGGCAATGCTTATAAACATGGGAAAAAATATGTAGACCAACTGTAAAACCAAAAAATGAAAATAATAAAACATATAGAGATAATATATAGTTTTAGTAAACACATTTCCACCATTTTTAGATTTTGAAAACAGTTTTTATTTTTTCAAAGTAAACGCGTTCTCTAAATTTTGAAAATTGAAAATGAAAACCATTTTTAAAAAATTTTCATAGAAAATGAAAATTTGTAAAAAATTTCATTAAGTAAACAGGCCCTAAGGCATATAGTTGTATTAAGCCTGGATAAGTGGAAGTCATGGTGTGTCAGCTTCCAAATAATGAAACAACTACTTTAATTTCCTTTATTTTTCTTCATTTTCTCAGCAGCCAAAAAGATGGGAAAAAAAAAAAGGTGTTTAAATTGTTTGAACCAACGCAACAAAGCACAAATTCAACTTATTTTCTTCCCCTAAAATTTCAGAGCATCCAAACAGAGCATACAAATAAGATTAAACAAACCCTTAAAAAATATTTGATTTTTACATTGTTTGGGACCACCCAAGAAAACTAACCCCTCCATTCAATTGACCCTAATACAGCTATTTAGTTGAGATGAAATTTTCTTTCTTTTTTTCCTTTTCTCCTTCTCTTTTCCGCACTTTCTCAGCAACCAAACACACAGAAAATATTTTAAAACCCATAAAATCCTACCTGAATAAGGGACTCAAGGTTTTGTTGAAGGGAAAGTTTCTTGTCATTAGCTACCTTAAAGGCAGAAGAAAGACTCCACATGCGAGCTGCCTCTTGTTCGAAGTCTTCCCCTTCTATAATCTTCACATTTTCTGAATCGATAGTGTTCAATTGGGTAGAGAGAGTTAGGTCTGGTTCCATCCAAGATTCGAACTGTGACTTGCTAAAGGTGATTTGAAGAAGCGGTCAAGAGTCGACCTCACCATCGTAGGGTTTCGAGATCATAGATCGTCGTCCATGGTTGGAGGGTTCGATTGTTAGTTTCCAAGTATTTCAATTTTCAAGGAAACGAAGTGAGAATTGAAAAGAGAGAAGGGGAAAGTCAGAAAGTTTTTTTATTTGTTGTAGACTTGTAGATGGGATGATGGTGATCGGCGGCTTGAAGCACGGGTTTACCAAATTAGGGTACTGTTGATGTTTTGGGTTTTTTTAGCTAGATCCGTTTGGGTATAATGGTAACTCGAGAACCAGACCCACGCGGTTTTAAATTGAATTTACAATGGGTATAATGGTAATATATCTTCATTTTTAAACGCCGTAAGCCCCTATGCCATATTTTGAAAGTATAGGGGGTTGATTGTTCACTTTTAAAGTGCAGGGGTACAAAGTATTTTTGGCCTTTAGTACAGGGGTGCAAAGTGTATTTTCCCTAATATTTTATTAATAATAGAAAAAAGAATGATGCCACCACTAAAGTGAAGAAAGATAGATTTTTAAATATAATATTATTAATTTTGTAAAATTAAGTAAAGCGAGAATTATAATTATGGCAAATTTTGTCACAATTAAACTTTGATTAATTCTCCAGAATTTAGAAATCTCGCTCGGAATTTCTAAATATCGAACAAATCCGTAATAAATTTACATATTATGTTAATTTAGCACATGTAAATAAAAGATGCTATTAAATTGAGTGGTAAAGTTTTTTTAGCATCCATCTTGGTAGGGTCGGATTCAAATTGCTCTTCATGATAACAAAATAACATCTAATCTAATCATTGCCCTAAAAAAAAAAAAAAATAGAAGGCAAAAGATGTAAAGGGGAGACTGTGATGTATGAGACACGGATTAAGCTAGCTTCACGATGTATTCATATGAAAATGTGGCGATGTTTGTTAAAGGACATAAAATGATTGACAGATTGATTGGGCCCACAAACTTTGTTTGGTTTATATGGGTACCACCTCCTCTAGTGGTGTCAATTCGGTCGGATCGGGCCGACCAGGTCCGTTAAGGATTTAGGCTAACGGGCTAACAGAACGGATCAGATCGTATCGGACTTGGTCCTGTAATCTTTCGGATTGGATTGGGCCAGCCCAATAAGCTGAAAGGCCTGTCCAATCCGATCCAATAGACTAGTCCATTATATTAACAGGCCAAACGGGCTAATGGATCGGTCTAATGGATCGTGTTAGCGAGCTAATGGATCGGGCTAATGAACTTTTCAAAAAAAAATTTTCTTCACTTTCTTTTACTTTTTTTTCTATTCAAATTTAAGGTGTCAAATTAGGGTACAAGAACATTATAACATTTAAGGTGTCACTAAGTTTAATTTTTTTTCAATTCAATTCAAATTTAAGGTGTCAAATTCAATTTTAATTATTTTTTTTTTACATTATAACTATTAAAGTACATGAATGAATAATAATTAAACAAAAAAATAATATTTATAGATTGATATTTGCAAAAAATGGATCAAACAGCAAACTTGCATTGAGAGAGAGACAGTGTGAGATTGAGAGAGACAGAGAATGCTTGAATTTGAATGCTTGATTGCTGATGTGAGGATAATAAATGAGGATTTGAATTATTTATAGATTGATATTTGCAAAAAATTAAATATACCCCTATAATATAGCCGTTTTATGACTGTTAGAGCGGGCAAAAGTGTAAAAAAAATTGAATATAATTCAAATTCTATCAAATATGTGTAATCGGCCAAACGAATCAGGCAAATGGTCGGACCGGATTGGAAAGGGCTTCGAATCGGACCGGGCCACTTAATTGACACGGATCGTGCCGGCCCAATAGACAGAAAACTTAGCTCAATCCGTCCATTTACTATGGATAAGATCAGTCCAGTCCATTAGTTATCGGACCGGATCAGGCTTGATCCATTAGCTTAACGGACTGGTCAGCGGGCCAAATGGGCGGTCCATCCATTTTGACACCGCTAACCTCCTCCCTTCTCTTCTCTCTCTAACCTACTGTTTAAACTTCAAACTTTCATGGCTTTTTGCTTCATTTGTGTAGGATTTCAACAGGATTTGGCATTTGAGTATGTGAATGGGCTTTTGTATTGGAAGGTCCATGAAAGATTACAAGCCTCATTTGAAAATTACTAATCTGACTTGTTAGCAAACATGAAAATCTAATTATTAAAGCCTTGTTTGGCATTGAATTCTAAAAATAGTTTTCTGTTTTCAAGAATAAGAACAAAAAACTGTTTTTATTTTTCTAAGTATGAAAACTCGTTTGGCACATGTAAGATTGAAAATAATTTTCAAAAACACAAAATAATGAAAACTTGTTTGGAGTAAAATGTTTTTTATTTTCAGTTTTCTCATTTTTACACGTATCATTATAAGTTAACCAATTAAATTATCTTTTTTACACGTATCTCTCCCTCTCTCTTATTTATTTATTTATTTAATTTAATTTATTTTACAATATATGCTCCATATTCCAATAACAAATAATATAATTGAATACAAAGAAAATATAGTCCATTAAAATTCATGCACAAAATATACAGTACATAATCTATATTAATGTTAATACATTAAGTAAAAAAACACAAAATAATCAATCATTGTTGTCCACACCAAAAAAAAAAAAATGTTGAACTGTGAACTATGTTTCTCCTCCTCTGTAAGTAAGACCTCATCTTTCAACTGTTGTATTCATAGATTCTGCATGCCTTAATGCTCCAACTATGTACTATTTTTTACCCAAGTCCTTTCACTATCTCTTGGCTTTAATGCTCCAACTGCTATGCAATACTACAAAAAAAAAACACAAACATTAACTGAATATGTGGCATTAGACAACATTAAATGACCAAAAAATGGTGCTACTTATCAGTTATCACAAAAGATTAGGATAATGCGTTGTTAAGCTGAGGAGGGGAGTTGCTGTAAATGTCCTATATTAGCTTGACAAAACACTTTTAAACACGACTATGCAAGACCGATATTACTGGACTGGAGTGAGAGAGAGAGAGAGAGAGAGAGAGAGTAATAAATAAAACCTACTTACAAGAACTGGAACTATAAGAGCCTAAGAGGGTATAAATTCTTCTCGGCAAGGTAAGTATATCAATATCATAATCTTATATAAAAATGACTTTGTAAATGAATAAAGTTGACGAAGAAAAGGAAAAAAAAAAACCACTTTCTATACAGGCCAATAATTGTCATAGCTTGATATAGATGGCAGTTGACAAATTTTCAAGACACCTTAACAATAAGAAAAATGAAAAGAAACAATTATTCAAAAAGTACATGTAAGTTAGTCTTCGCCAAAAATCTTTTTTTTTTAAAAGTCAAATTTTCACATAGCTACGACAATTTTTGAACCTGATCGAATGGATAGGTCAATTGATCAGTAGTGGTTTACAATATTCTTTATTTCTTAATTTTATTTTATGTAAAAATTATTTTTCTTTCATTTGAGTCAAATATCTACTTTCTTCATTGAAATATTTAATCTATGTTTTTTAATTCATTGCGAGTTGGGGCATGGTACAAGGGTTACTGAATAAGTTTAAAATATGTAATAGAGTAATTGATCCACGCTAATTTCTCCTCATAATTTTCAAGTGTCGACTCAAATTTGTCAGTGATAATATTAAAACTGAGTGAGGGCATCACAGAGAAGTGTAACTTAATTACTAACTCATATAGAAATCTATAATATTCTTGGGTCTTATCCTCTATTTCATTTGTAAAAAAAAAAATGTGATAAGAATTAAATATCAAAACATCTCATTAAAATTGTTGCCTTAGGCCTCAAATTATCTTGAGCCGCTCCTGGTTTTAATATTTGTATAATTTGTAACATATGACTGAACTTTCATAATCTATACAGAACAATGGATCCACGGTTGGTCACTGTGTTATGCTATTGGGATGGAGAGACAAAAATGGGGCCCAAACGCATTGAATATGAGGGTCCTCCACCTAGGCCCTCTGAGTTTTTAAAAATATTAAGTTGTCTGAATTAAAGGACCAGATGTATGCTATTACAGGGTGGGATAGAAGACAATACAAAGTAGAAATAACCGGTAGATTTCTCGTGGCAAGCAACCCTAAAAGGTTCATTGTGTTGCCTCTTATTGACGACGGATCAATTATCGCAATGTTAAATGAGGTTATGCGATGTACTGAGCTTTACTTGGGGGAAAAAACTATCTGCAGTAGGGTCCCACAGACGCTATAACCCAATAGGTTTTGATGTGTGCACGATTTCTCCATCATATGAAAAATGTGACGTCAATCATATTACCAATATGGTACATCCAATGGGAGTAGTTCTGCGGTAACAGGAGGTGCAGTCAATTTGGATATATTATCCCTGAGTTGGTAGAGAATGAGGACTTTGATCCTATCTTACTAAATTCCCGTGTGAACAACGATGTTATTGTTGAGGACGAAGATGGGAAGATGATTGGCCACTTGAGCGACGATATTGAACTTAATGGGGATGAAGAGGTCGATGAGGGCGATGGTGGACTTGCATGTAGCATGTATGAGCATACACCTGCTCCACAATTTGATGATCCACGGTATACGCAGGATGCTGTCTTCAGCTAATAGTCAAATGAGATCAGCGTATGGGGAAAGGTGAGAGCTTGTATGTTGGTCGGATTTTCTTAAACAAGAAGGAAGTTCAAGATGCTGTTAAAATGTTTCATATAGAGGCAAATAAGGAGTTTAAAGTTGTGAAATCAACTCCCACATTACTAACATTGAAGTGCAAATTTGAAGAATGCCGACGGCACATGCGTGCCTCATCTCATGGTATGGATTTGCACTTTGAATTCATCAAGCTGCATGAGCCTCATACATGTCTCAATCTTATTGGCGGCCATAGCCATGCCCAATTGGACTCATCTTTTATTGCACATCACATTTTTGAAGTTGTTAAGGTAGATTTGAAGTTGAGTGTAGATCATATAGTAGTGTTGATATAGAAGGATTTTAAATATGAAATCTCCTATACAAAAGCTTGGTAGGCTAAACAAAAGGTGATTGAGTGACTGTTCGGCACATGAGAAGAATCTTGCAAAGAATTGCCAGGATATATGGAGTCATTACAACAGGAAAACCCTGAGACTGTTGTTGTATGAATAAGGTGCATGTGGGAAATGGGGGCTGCAAGATGTTGCAACGTGTTTTTTGGGCATTCAAGCCAGCCATTGATGGATTTAAACATTATCGTCCTCTCATCAGTATTGACAGTACATTTTTGTACGGAAAATACAACATGATAATTTTGATTGTTGTGGCCGTCGACGCCAATGATCAGCTATTCCCTCTTGCATATATGTTTACAAAAGGTGAAAATAACAGTAGTTGGGCCTGGTTTATGTCCTGTATAAGGCAATATATGACTCGGCAGCAAGGACTTTGCGTGATATATGATCGCCATAGAGGCATAATGAACGCAATGAATTAGGATAACCTTGGATGGACTGAGCCGCACGCCTACCATCGATATTGCATAAGGCATTTGGTCAATAATTTCAATACTGAATTTAAAAACAAACGATTAAAGAAGCACATTGAGGAAATGGCCATGCAACATCAACCGCGCAAATTTAATAGGATGCTTGCTGAGATTAAGCATGTTGAAAATGAAGCTATTAAACAATGGTTGGATAATATTCCTTTGGAGTGTTGGGCATTGTCTCATGATGGGGGTCGGGTTTATGACAGCAAATATGTCCGAGATCTTTAACAGCGTTCTAAAAGGGGGCCGTTTTTTTTCCTATTTTTGCATTTGTTCAAATCAACTTTTATAGATCAGCTAGATATTTTGCTAAACGCCGAAAATTGGGGGATGTACGTACTACTATGGTGGCCAACAAAGGTCTAACCCCTAATGCTGGTTAGAGACTTCAAGCAAATGGACATAAAGCTGGTGGACACAAAGTTAAGCTTTTCCACTACATACTTGGTCACTTTGAAGTTGAAACGGCGGTGCGTAGGTATCAAAATAGGATCAAGGGTGGCAATAAGCACTTTGTTGACTTGGACAGTAAGACCTGCACTTATACCAAATTAACACTCTACCACTTTCCATGATCCGATGCTTGTGCTACTAGAAATTATCATTGGAGTCCTTATGTCTGAGAATTTTATAAGATGAACAAATATGTTATAACTTGGGAACCTATATTCCATCATGTATTAACCAAGGAAGTACGTCCATTGTACCAGGGGTCAACGTTGATTATGGATGCTTCTAGGATGAGGCAACAAAAAGGCCGACTGAAATCAACGCGCTTTCATAATGAAATGGATGCTAAGGAAGGCCAAGGAACCGTGTTGTGCACCATTTGCAAGCGACCTGGCCAAAATAGAAGGATATGCCCAAGCAAAAATTCTGGAAATTAAATTATATAACTTTTGATAGGTATTGTAATTGACAATATTAGAATAGTAATGTATGTTTGTTTCTATTCTAGTGAAACTTATAATTTCATATGTAACCTTGTTTTTCCTTTTCATTGTCAGGATATTTGCTTGATCATTTCAATAATGATTGTAGTAAGTTCACATGTTACTTGTTATCTTGATTGGTTTAATATTGTAGTGAGTATAAGTAACGAATGGCTCGAACACGTGGTGGTAGAGCGAGACCTCAGGATGAGTTACACGGTATTCAGTCCTGTCCAGATTCTACAAACGTTCTTCGTTTGCAGAAGTCTCATCGTTCAAAGGCCGTATGGGTAGGTGAGGTGAGATTAATTAGATTAAGCATCATATTAACTTCATTCAGTATCATACCAGTACATATTTGCAGAACATAATAAGTCGAGCATTGGTTTCTATGGACCGTGTCAGATTGGGCATATATCATTAGATTGACCATTGATCACAGCCTTAGTCGAGCGTTGGAGGTAGGAGACACATACATTCCACCTACATGTAGGCGAGATGGATTACACTACATAATGTAGCTTTACTTCTTGGCCTACGTATCGATGGACTGTCTGTTACAGGCAATAGCCATTATCACGAGTAGCCTGTACTTTGTGAGCACCTTTGGGTCTTAGACCAGCGTTTGCAGATATATCCGGATCTTCCCTCAAGCTACGGTGGCTATCCACAAACTTCACAGCATTCCCGCAGCAGCTAGAGGGACACATCCACATAGAAGCGATCACAGCTTACCATGCTAAGACATACATATTATATTTATTTCGTGCAGTGTTATTCCCAGTTACATCAGGGGACACAGTACCTTTGATGTTCCTACAGTTATAAAGATGTTATTTGCTGCTATTCCATCTATTTGTGCATCAAGTTCGAAGAAGATTTATCTATAATGAAGAAATGATAGTAGCTCGTCGTTTTATAGGCTTTATCATATTTAGTTAGAAGAGATTACTTAATACTTTCAAAGTGACTCTCGACGTGAGAGTCCAGACTATTCAGGAATAATCGCAGCAATTCCCAATCCTAACGAAGTAGCTCCTCCGGAATCCAATGAACAACAACGATTACTTAGGATCAGCTTGCGAATTTGTGGCACCGTAGTAGAATCATTACCAATGGCACACTATAGGAACATCAAAGGTATTGCATCCCCTGATGTATCTGGGAATAACACTGCACCAAATAAATATATTATGTATGCCCTCGCATGGTAAGCCGTGATCGCCTCTATGTGGATGTGTCTCTCTAGCTGCTGCAGGAATGCTGTGAAGTTTGCGGATAGCTATCGTAGCTTGAGGGAAGATCTGGATATGTCTGCAGCCTCTGGTCTAAGACCCAAATGGCACTCACAAAGTACAGGCCTCTTCTCGTGATACTATTGCCTGTAACAGGCAGTCCATCGATACGTAGGCCAAGTAAAGCTACATTCTGTAGTGTAATCGCTATCTCTCCTACAGGTAGATAGAATGTATGTATCTCCTGCCTCCAACACTCGACTAAGGATGTGATCAATGGTCAATCTAATGATATATGCCCAATCTGACACAGTCCATAGAAACCAGCCGCCTCTACTAAAGGACAGACCCTATCATGCAGTCTTCATACATGGTGATGTCAACATTGTAAGATCTGATCACCCTGTATAGTCCTTTGATAATTATTAGCCAAACGACTTATTATATTTTGCAAATATGTACTGGTATGATACCGAATAGAGTTAATATGATACTTGATCTAATTAATCTTACCTCACCAACCCATACGGCCTCTGAACGGTGAGATTTTTGCAAATGAAGAACGTCTGTAGAATCTGGACCGGGCTGAATACCGTGTAACTCACTTAGAGGTCTCACTCTACCACCACGTGCCCGAGATATTCGTTGCTTATACTCACTGTAATATTAAACTAATCAAGATCACAAGTAACACGTGAACTTATTACAGTCATTATTGAAATGATCAAGCAAATACCCTGGCAATGAAAAGGAAAAACAAGGTTACATATGAAATTATAAGTTTCACTGGAATAGAAACAAACATACATTACTATTCTAATATTGTCAATTACAATACCTATCAAAAGTTATAAAATTTAATTTCCAGAATTTTTGCTTAGGCATGTCCTTCTATTGTGGTCAGGTTGCTTGCAAATGGTGCATAACACAGTTCCTTGGCATTCCTTAGCATCCATTTCATTATGAAAGCGCGTTGATTTCGGTCGGCCTTTTTATTGCCTCATCTTAGAAGCATCCATTATCAACGTTGGCCCCTAGTACAATGGACGTACTTCATTGGCTAGTCCATAATTGAATATAGGTTCTCAAGTTAAAACATATTTGCTCATCTTATAAAATTCTCTAACATAAGGACTCCAATGATAATTTCTAGTAGCACAAGCAGTCAATACATGGGAACATGGAAAGTGGTAGAATGTCAATTTGGTATAAGTGCAGGTTTTACTGTCCAAGTCAACGAAGTGCTTATTGCCACCCTTGATCCTGTCTTGATACCTACGCACCACCGTTTGAAGTTCAAAGTGACCAAGCTTGTGATGGAAAAGCTTAACTTTGTGTCCACCAACTTTATGTCCATTTGCTTAAAGTCTCAAATGAGCATTAGGGTTTAGACCTCCAGTGCCCACACTAGTAGTACGTACTTCCCCCAATTCCCGGCATTTAGCAAAATAACTAGTTGATCTATAAAAGGTGATTTGAACAAATGCAGTGATAAGAAGTAAACGACCCCCTTTTAGAATGCTGTTGAAGATCTCGGACATATTGGTTATCATAAACCCATACTGCTGGCCCCCATCATAAGACAATACCCAACACTCCAAAGGAATATTATCCAACCATGTTTAACAGCTCCATTTTCAACATGCTCAATCTTAGCAAGCATCTTGTTAAACTTGCGCGGTTGACGTTGCCTGGCCATTTCCTTAATGTGCTTCTTCAATCATTTGTTTTTAAATTCACTATTGAAATTACTGACCAAATGCCTTATGCAGTATCGATGGTAGGCGTGCGACTCAGTCCATCCAAGGCCATCTTGATTCCTTGCGTTCATTATGCCTCTATCGCGATTAGATATCAAGCAAATTCCTTCCCGTCGAGTCACATATTGCTTTATACAAGACCTGAACCAGGCCCAACTGCTGTTATTTTCATCTTTTGTAAACGCATATTCAAAAGGGAATAGCTGATCATTGGCGTCAACGGCCACAGCAATCAAAATTGTCCCATTGTATTTTTCGTATAAAAATGTACCGTCAATACTAGGGGTGTTCAAGAACCGAATAGGACCGATTGAACCAACAAAAACCAAACCAAACCGCTCTATTTGGTTGGTTTTAATGAGTGCTATGGTCCCTAATGGTTTTCATTTTCCTCAAACCGAGGTGATTGGTTTGGTTCATAGAATGAGGGTATAGCCCGATGTACACCCCTACTATTTGCATAATGCATGCTTGTTTGATTGTAATTGTATGAATTAGCCTAATTGGAACTTATTTTGGAAATTTTACTTAGTAGTGTTGATTACTTCATGCATAACAAGTTTTTATTTGAAAATTGCTAGTAGTTAATTTTGGGTTACACGATTTTCAAATTACTTCATGCATAACACATTCCACATTGCTAATAGTTGAGAAGAGAGAGAACATAGGCGTTGGCAGTGACACAATTTGTTTGGGTGACACAATTTTTTTATGTGACACAAATATTTTTTTTCCCAAATTAGCGTCTATCAAAACCGATGGTGGACCGACCGAACCAAGCCAAAAAATATCCCTTATTTTGGTTGGTTATCATGAGTGCAACGGTCCCTATTGGTTTTCATTTTCCTCAAACCGAGGTGATTGGTTTGGTTCATATAATGAGGGTATAGACCGTCCAAACCGACCGATGTACACCCCTAGTCAATACTGATGAGAGGACAACAATCTTTAAATCCATCCATGGTTGGCTTGAATGCACAAAAAACACGCTCCAACATCTCGCAACCCCCATTTCCCACAGACACCTTATTCCATATGACAACGGTCCCAGGGTTTGCCTGTTGTATTGCTTCAATATATCCTAGCAATTCTTTGCAAGATTCTCCACATGTGCCGAACAATCGCTCAATCACCTTTTGTTTAGCCCACCAAGCTTTTGTATAGGAGATTTCATATATAAAATCCTTCTGTATCGACGCTACTATATGTGCTACACTCAATTTCAAATCTGTCTTAACAACTTAAAAATATGTGATGCGCAATAAAAAAATGAGTCCAATTGGGCATGGCCACGGCCACCAATAAAATTGAGACATGTATGAGGCACATGCAGTGTGACCAATTCAAAGTGCGAACCCACACCATGAGATGAGGCACGTAAATTTGCACTTCAATGTTAGAAATGTGGAGTTGATTTCACAACTTTAAACTCCTGATTTGCCTTTATATGAAACAATTTAACAGCATCCTGAACTTCCTTCTTGTTTAAGAAAATTCGACCAACATACAAGCTCTCACCTTTCCCCATACGCTGATTCTCATATGGCCATTGGCTGAAGACAGAATCCTGCGTATACCGTGGATCATCAAATTGTGGAGCAGGTGCATACTCATACATGCTATATACAGGTCCACCATCGCCCTCCTCAACCTCCCTATCCCCCATCAAGTTCAATATTGTCGCCTAAGTGGCTAATCATCTCCCCATCTTCGTCCTCATCAATAACATCGTTGTTCATACGGGCATTTAGTAAGATAGTATCAAAGTCCTCATTCTCTTCCAACTCAGAGATAATATCCAAATTGATTGCACCTCGTGTTACCATAGAACTACTCCTACCGAATGTACCATATTGATAGTATGATTGACTACATCATCCATATGATGGAGAAATCATGCACACATCAAAATCTATTGGGTTATAGTGTCTATGGGACCCTACTGCAGATAGTTTTTCCCCAAGTAAAGTTCAGCACATCGCATAGCCTCATTTATCACACTAAACATTGCCATAATTAATTCGTCATCAATAAGAGGCAACACAATGAACTTTTTGGGGTTGCTTGCCATGAGAAATCTATCGGTTATTTCTACTTTGTATTGTCTTCTATCCCACCCTGTAATAGCATGTATATGGTCCTTCAACTCAGACAACTTAATATTTTCAAAAACTCTGAGGGCCCTAGGTAGAGGACCCTCGTATTCAATGCCTTCGGACCCCATTTTTGTCTCCCCATCCCAATAGCATAACACATTGACCAACCGTGTATCCATTGTTCTGTATAAATTACGAAAGTTCAGTCATATGTTACAAGTTATACAAATATTAAAACCAGGAGCGGCTCGATAAGTTGAGGCCTAAGGCGACAATTTTAATGAGACGTTTTGATATTTAATTCTTTTTTCTTACAAATGAAATAGAGGACAAGACCCAAGAATATTATAGATTTCTATATGAGTTAGTAATTAAGTTACACTTCTCTGTGATGCCCTCGCTCAGTTTTAATATTATCACTGACAGATTTGAGTTGACACTTGAAAATTATGAAGAGAAATTAGCATGGATCAACTACTGGATTACATATTTTAAACTTATTCAGTAACCCTTGGACCATGCCCCAACTCACAATGAATTAAAAAATAGAGATTAAATATTTCAATGAAGAAAGTAGATCTTGGACTCAAATGAAAGAAAAATAATTGTTACATAAAATAAAATTGAGAAATAAAGAATAATGTAAATCACTACTGATCGATTGACCTATCTATTCGATCAGGTTTAGAAATTGTCATAGCTATGTGAAACTTATCTTCCCATGTGACACTGGAGTCTGATGTATATAAAAGACTGAAAAGTAGCAAATGGACTCGCTAACGTCACCCTCTCTCTCTCTCTCTCTCTCTCTCTCTCTTCCCATTCTCTTCTCCTACCCTCTCCAATGGAACCCATCTCCCTCACCTCTCTTACTTCTCCTTACCCATACAACTCACGTATCTGATGGCCCCAGTATTCCGGCAACTCACAACTCAATGTAGCATACTAATTTACTACATATTTTCTTCCTCTTGTATACAATTCAAAATATGTCATGTCTTTGTTAACTACCAGACTCATGGATTGGGTTCAACCAACCTACAAAAGTCGGGTTGAAACAATATGATTCCCCATTGAATTATAATGTTAATTTTGGTAACTAATTTAACCCCCCCCCCTTTTTTTTTTTACTTCGCTAGGTTATAGTGAAGTCACACTCTACACGGTTGCAAATAAGAAAAAAAAAAAAAAGAATAAGGACAGGGAATCAGTCAACAATAAATCCAAGCATAAAAATTAAAAAAAAAAATAGCATTTCATCCCATTTTAGAAACAATGCAGAAATGAAAAAAAAAAAAGGAAAAAAAAGAAAAAACCACACTTCATCTTCGGAGTTTTTCTTTAATACCTTTTAAAAAAATATATCAATGAAATAAAATATTTGTAATCTTAAAAGCCCTTACAATAGTCAGAACACCATATGGGGCTTTTAAGTGATATATCACAGCCCAGCCAGTCCAAAACCTAAGTGATATATCCCTCAGCCCAATTACCCAAGATCCAATTAACAAAAACTCTACTTAGTTTGTTTAACGCTACTATAGTTTGATATATCCTTCTGTATCAAAACTATTATAGTTTGTTTAAAATGACAGAGAGCGACATAATTTATACAACTCAAAACTATGCAAAAACTATACCACCATAGTTAGAGAGAGAGAAATCGAGATCGTAAACAGTATATATACACATACAGAAATAAATTTGGATTTTCCCTGCAAACCCAACCACATTGCAGCAAATATGCAAACCCAGCCAAAGTGCACCAAATATGCAAAAGGACTAGGAGTGTACACAAAAAAAAATGTCAAACTTATTTTCCCAAAACATTATACCACCACACCACCACAGTTGGAGAGAGAAAGAGGGATTAGGCAAGACAGTACCCCCTTGTGTCATGATCCGACAAGCAAAAATGAGATCCGACGAGCAAAAATCAAATCCGGCGACGAAAGGGGGTTTGCTCGGCAAGAATGGCGGCAATGGGGTTAGGAAATATGGAGTTTTGGCCATGAATGGCAGCAATGGGGTTTGAGGGGTTTTGGGGTTTTGTGAAATGTTGCGAAGTGGGGGGTTGATCAAAAAGGGGTTTACTCCGGTGAGAATGGCGGCAATAGGTGCGAGAATGGCAGCAATGGGGTCGGCAAGAATGGCCGTTAACGGCAATGCTGGGTCGGAGAAGATGTGGGGATCGGGGTTTTGGGGTTTTGTTTTATGTCGCGAAGTGGGGGGACCAGATCTGATTTGTTTTTTTTGTATTAATGTAAAACCGATGTTTGTAACAGCGGTTTATTGTTCCACGTCAGCCATCCATGTTTGACCGAGTCAGCGAGGGTCATTCTTACAAATATTTTTGGAAGGTCATTCCTACAAATATTTTTTAAAAAGGTTATTATTATTTAAAAAAAAAAAAAAAAACTTTATTTTTTTAAAAGGTTTATGATTTGAATGTTGGCTTGAGCTTTATTCAAATTAAATGTTCTCAAATTTGTACCAGGGAAATACTGTCTATAGTGATGAAAAAAAAAAAAAAAAACTCTTTTAAAACAATTGTTTGAAACAGTGTTTCTATAGGGAGGCCGCTAGATATACTGCCCTGCAGGTATAGAATCGCTGTTACAAACAACGGTTTATAAAAAGCTTATTCTAGAACAGCAGTTCTATAATGAGCTCACAAGATACGCAGACCTGAATGAGGGCTGGGAGCGTTTACAAATAGTGGTTTGTTGTTCCAGTAGGATCCACTTGCCCATATGGCATGTTTAACCGAGTCAGAGGGTCATTCTTACAAAAAAAAAAAATTGGAGTTCATTCCTAAAATATTTTTTTTAAAAAGGTTACTATTAAAAAAAAAAAAAAAACTAGCTTTCTAGAAAAATCAAATAGTTGTAAGAAATTGAACCTAACTTGATCCAAATTTTAGAGTTCCCAAACATATCATAAGGCTAAGGTTAAAGAGCAACTAGAGCCCAGCAGAAGCCTAATCCTGTTGGTTTGCTTAAACCAAACTCGAGTCACATCGAATTAACTTGATATGTTTAGTTTGCTAGCTTGGGCGTCAAGCCAATAGGGGTAAAAACAAAAAACAAAGGAAGAATGAAAATCTTTCAAAGAGTAATTATAAACCAACAATTTTCATAATTATAAAGTTTGAAAAAATCTAAGTATCATCAACTAACCTAAAAAAAAAAATTTAAATATAAAAATATTCTTATATTAGGAGGGGGTTGGACTATTTAAAAGGTTTTCAAACCAATAAAAATGGAATTTCACTTGCCCAAATTTGTACAGGAGAGGGACTTAGGCCCCAATAGCATTTGCTTTGCCTAAAATTCATCTTTGAAGTACTATTTCTTTCACATATTAAAATTTTTGTACCGGCACTGATTGTGGCAAAAGTTAAGAAAACTTAGCTAGCTTAGCTTTGGCCAACCATCTTATTATATACCCTTTCAAGTTCTCTAGATGTGACTATCATCCACCTCTTTAGATCAAGTGAAATTTTGAGCACCAAAAGTGATTTTAGATAAAACCATTCCAAATGGGGGCTTAGGGCTTGTTTGCGTTAGCTTTTCTTAAAATGACTTTTAAAGCTTAAAATCCCACTTGATCTAAGAGGTGGAGTGATAATCACTTTTAGATAACTTGAAGGATGCTAGGATGGATAGCAAAATTTTCATAATAAAAGTGATTATGGCAAAAGGTAGGAGGCCCCAACTTTTACCACAATCACTTTTAGTATATTAATTTTGATATGTAAATACATAGTTTGAACATAATTCTAAAGAGAGATGTGAAGAAATAATTCTCCAAAAGTGATTTTAGAAAAAAAAAACTAACACAAACGGACCCTTAGACGTGGAACCTATTTAGAAGTTAGAAAACAAGAGTATTCCACTAGGTTAAGACCTCAAAGAAGACAGCTTAGAGAGGGCCCATTTATAACTGAAGAAAAACCCAGCCCAGGTATATATTCCAAGATGCACCCTCATATCTCATCAAATTTTCTTACACGACTTTTTGTTTCATTTTCATAAGAAGTAAATTAGATTGTAAGCTAGCGTTCCTGACGTCTGAAATCATACAACCTAAATTAAAAAAGCGAACATTTTGTCATTGCTTCCTAAAGCAAGAAAAGTACTCTGAAAATCCAAATCAAACAACATTATTGTTTCATTTTTTTCCTCCCTTTTCATGATGTAATTATATTTCTCACTTGGACCCAGCAAAAAAAAAAAGCACAACAAAAGAAATGTTCGACAGAAAAACAGGAAAGCGTAAGTAGGTGTGGCACTGACATTAGGGGAAAACATCAATGGTGGAATTGTCATGATGGAGGAAGAGGTAGCGGTAACTGTGACCATGTAAGGGATGCAGCAACCACAGTTATTCAATACCTCGCCTCCTTAAAAAATACCAAGAAGTATTATTGTAAAAATAACACTCAAAAAAGCAAACAAAATGACATCAAGAAGCAAAAAGAAATAAAAAGTGATTTAACACAAATGGTAGTAAAGAGTATAGAAACAGAATACCTTTACCAATTAACAGCTGTTTAAATCTTTTAATCTGTTTTCCACCGACAGACCAACATATAAATTTCCCTCCAAGTCTCCCAAGTCCCAACACACTGTCATTTACAGAAAGTAACAGAAAAAGAAAAGTAAGAACAGTATATAATGGAAATTATGAGGAGCTTTGCAAGTGACAATGATAGTGCCCATTTTGGTGCTAGCACGGGACTATAGTGGGAGGATTTCACAATCAAGAGCAGAGTTGAGGGAGAAAATATGTTGTGGCTGCTTACTAATTGATTGAAGACACCATAAGTTGTGAATTAGTTTCCAGAAGGGCATAGCCAAATGTTAGGATGCAAGTTTGGAGTTATCAGCAATAGATCATCACACTGTTTTTCATGTATCTTTGTTGTGGGGGAGCTGGTTGTCTGTTTTTCATATATTCATTTTTTTTTTCCTTTCTGAGGAATCCTTTACCTGCACCCTCACTCAGTAGCTTTGATAATTCCGATGGCATTAGCAATTGGAAGAGAAGCACTTCCCAAAGTCCTATTCATGAAGAATGTTAGCAACATGCAAATGTAAATAAATAAATACAGATTATGAAATGTTGTTCTGTCTATCCTTATCTCATGAAGAACATGGGTGTACTTGATTGTGCAAGTTCAGTTGTATAATAGAGACCAGTATATCACTGAAAATAGGTTATAAATGGAGAAACTGCTTCTATCTAGTGAGAATTTTTAATAATTGAATATGCAGATTCTAGCACTTGCCCTTGAACTCCCAGAACAAATCATGTGCAGCAATAGCAACATGGGATAGCCACAGAAATAATTTTATTTCATTTATTTATTTTTGGGGATAAGTTAGCGAAGCTACAAAAAATATGAAGTTTCTAAAGTGTTCCATCAAAAGAATAGGACAGATTAATTGCCATGTTAGTTTGTGTCAGGATAGTTAGTCCTTGCGATTCAAACCATATTGTTCACTACTGCGACTGTCTATCTGTTTGAGTGATGGAGTCACCCCATGTGCATCTTTAAATTTAGGTAGCATTTGATTAACCCAATAATGACTTATTTCAGCTTGGTGCAATTAAAAGTGGTCTTGTTCACTAGATGATCTCCCATTCAACTCCCCGATAGTGTCCACAACTAGAATAATTTATAGGCCTACAAAAATTTAAAATTCAATCAAATGCAGCCTACCACCACTTACTCATTGTGACCATTCTACATTGAATATCTTCTGAATTTGGTGTTCAGTTATTTTTGGGAGGTTCTGTTTTATTCTCTCGTAGAGTTCCTAAAGGGAAACTACCAAAAACAAAGCAAAACAAATTTTGCTTTTCCTATCCACAGTGCTCCCTAACAAATTGGGTTCAGAATTACAGTAAAGACCATATTATAGAATGGGTATAAAAAGCCAAGATATATGGCATCATATATTAACAAATGACAACCTTGTAAAACAAATAGATTATGCATGCATTTTACATATACTTTGATGTGATAAAATGCTATAACTACTGTATCAACTTAACTTGCATTTCCGGTTCCAAGTCTGGATGAGAAGCATTGCTGGGCATGCAGTCAGTGAATTTTTTCCCACGCCACAAATCTCATTACAATTCATCAACAAGAGATATGCATCCAAGTAACTGAAAGGCAAAACAGGTTTCTAGTAGTCGACAAAATTTATCCAGCATACGGCTCGGATAATTCACAACCTAATTCATTTTGTGGAACAGTAATTATCAATTAGGTTCTCTTCACCATAAATAAGATGTCGAATATTACAATTCAAATGGTACTGTTGACCGTAGCAAATGCTTGATAAAATTCCTCCATACAGTAAGCAATGGACACCTAGCTGGAATAGATTTATCCTTTCTTGGATGGTGTACACCTGCGGTTCACATCTAGAATTACTTCCCTCTTTCCCAAAATAAGAACAGACATCAGTGCCACCTAAAGGAGCCTGAAAATCCCACATATCGGAAGTTCTCAAAGTCCCAAGCCAACTGAGATCAACTGGATTTTTAAATACTTTCAAATAGTGGCAACCGTGAATCAGAAAACTCCAAACCATTGGTGCAATATTTGTGATACAATCAAGAAACTCCATGGATATGTCCTCAAACTCTGAATGTCGAGCTTCACTACAAGAAAAATTGGCCTCAAATTTATCCATCAATGAGCACTTACAGCATTTATGACTTGGGCGAGATGAAACATTTGAAACAAGCAACCCCCAATTAAAAAACAAATTCCATACTGAGCTTCGAGCAAGACTTAGTAAGGACTCCCCTGCACTTATCCAGAAATTTGCAACAGATGCAATAAGGGAAGATTCAGAGAGAAACAAATGGTGGACTGCACTTGCAAGCAACAAGGAATATACTGTACTGGTCCTACTCATGTCAAAAGCTTCCAACTGATGTCCATTTGTTTCAGGATGGAGAGTCAGTAAGTGACCTGCACGAATTTTATATGCAGAAGCTAGTGTTGTGTAGGCGTTCAGATAGAGATAGTGCAAGGGATACAACCTGAAATTTGACAGTGACTTTCCTTCCATGTCTAACTGTTCATAAAGAAGTCCTCGAGTAAGCATGTTCTCAAGCTTATCACAGCAAGATTCAGGATTACCAACTGAGAGATACTCAGATATAGCATCATCTACATATTCAGTCATCTTTCTGATTGCCTCGTCTCTATAGAAATTCTGATCAGAACTCAAGTTGGCACTATCAAGTTTGGCAGCAAGAACTTCCTAGAGAAGAACAGCCAGCAGTGTTACTTTTTGTTCACAACACTATTAACAGAATCAGGCATCTCCAAATTTTAAAACAGGGAACAATATGAAGGGCCGGTTTGTGTTAGCTTTTTTTAACATCACTTTTGCAGAACTATCTCTTCACACGTCGCTTTAAAGTTTTGTTCAAACCATGTCTTCACATATCAAAATTTTCATTCAAGAAGTGATTGGGGCAAAAGTTGGTAACTATAGCTTTTGCCACAATCACTTCAAGTATGAAAATTTTCAATCACCCCTCAAGTTGTCCAAAAGTGATTATCACTCTATCTCTTAAATCAAGTGAAATTTTGAGATTCAACAGTGATTTTAAAGAAAAGCTAATGCAAACGGACCTGAAGTTCTGAGCATTGAAGCAAGAGAATATGCTAATATGAAAATATCAGTCTTTGACAGAGTGAAAATGGGAAAAATGCTCTCTACCAACCAAAATATGTACAGGAACACGGAAAGGAAGGAACATAAAGAAAGAAAAAAGTTTCTAATGAAATAATTAACAATTTTTTCTAATTCTAATTGATGATATGGGACAGAAACCCCAAATACTATGACACTTCTGAGAGGGATTTACAGATGTCACAAAGGTAAATAACTAGCAGCAACAAAGGAGAAATTATTGAAGAATATAAAATAAAATACGTAAAAGGGAAAAAGGGACTAAAGTAAACTAAAAACTAATAAAACCAATTTGGTATTTTTTTTCTGCTGCAATACTTCACTGAGTAGGGGAAAGACAGGAGGAAACTTTACCATAAATGTCACAAACATGAATTTACATCCAAACCTTCTATCAGGGGGACGTAGAAAGAATATTTCTCCCTCCGTCCACCTAACTAATAAATCCAACCATAAGATCCACATCATGTATACAACTAGAAACAACAAACAGGCACAAATTAGGGGGTTGCAATTACGAGCTCTTAGATAGCTTCTAGAGGCATTTCAATGTTCAAATAAATTTTTTGTTTCACAAAATCCTTACTTGCAAAGCATGATCTGCATAAGTTGGTGGCAATGCACTACATCGAATACAGCAACAGATAAACCGATATTTTAACCATAGCTCTGACTGCCTAACTGCCTGGAAAAATGAATGGGTGCACAGAAAAATTAGAATTATAGAACAAACTGATCTAAATAAAAGAAAAAACTTGAAAAAGCATCAGCATAAAAGGAAGAAGCAAGTTGGAAACCAGCAAGCTAACAAACAATTAAACGCGTAGATGACCTACAATATCCCTAAAAATTTGGAAAGAAATTGCAGCTTGAAATCTCAAGTAAAGTAAGAATAAGAAACTAGAAGGTAAAAACAAAAAAAACAAAAAAAATACCTATGATTTTGCTCTATGCATTCTTCTACAATATAGTTCAAGAGACCTTTTTTTATTTTTATTTTTTTATTAAACATATATTGAGATTAATTAAGGTGACATTTTGGTCTCTAAGATGCTACACTACACTTGCATATGAGTAGATAATCACTTAATATCTCATGGGAGACATAGTTAAAATGTGATTGAATACAAGCACAGGGCATGTTAACACATTATTTGTTCAGCCACTTCATTGGTGTGGGAGTGTTACTATGTCCCTCGTGATAGATGAACATGTTTTCCCACACATATTGCAATCCCATATCCGTTGTTCTGTTTACCTTTTTTTAGACACACCCCTAGGGGCAGCCATTGGGGGGGTGGGTGGGGGATATTGAGTCTGTTGACATTGGGTAACATCTCCTTTTATTGTTAAACCCCCCCCCCCCCCCCCAAAAAAAAATAAAATAAAATAAAATAAAACTCAATTCCAAAAATATGCTAATTATATCTCGGTAGCATATTGAGTTCAGAAGTGTGTATTCAGCTATTAAGCACATAACTACCAAGTTCACTTAGTGGACCTCAAACTAATAATGTGACTCGCATCGTGCAATTTCAATCTCAATTCCAGTAATGAACAAGAAAAAC
The DNA here is from genome assembly GCA_017140935.1 of Hamamelis virginiana. Taxonomy (NCBI): domain Eukaryota; kingdom Viridiplantae; phylum Streptophyta; class Magnoliopsida; order Saxifragales; family Hamamelidaceae; genus Hamamelis; species Hamamelis virginiana. The sequence continues at coordinate 275,355 of JAESVK010000165.1, forward strand.
CACATTTAAATCAAACTAATGGCAACCAGAACAAATTATAGTGCCCATTTCACATGTTTAAAATTTTTAAAAATGGAAATGTGGGAAATCAAATCGATATATACCTTGGGCTGCAATAAGTCAGTGTATGCAACAGTCACCTCCTCGCCCTTCTTAATGGACTTAATGCTTCTAACTATGATTCTTGGACCCAATCCCTGGCACCCTTCATTAAGAAAAATAAAAAAAAGAAAGATATGGATTACAATGAAGACACTTAAATCCCATAATATCAGAAATTAGAGTTCTAAAAAACCAAATCTGTATCACACACACACATAATAATATAATATGATTACCTTCTTTAAATTTATTTTTGCTACAAACGCTGTTCTCTATCTGCGAGAAAAATCATCCACGCAACTCTCATTTTATAAAGAAGAAAACCTACAAGAAAAAGAACTAAACTAAAACGAAAATATTCAAAAGCATTATCAAGAAGTGACTCTATACTTCATTTTCGATGTCGACTTGGCCGTCGCCGGCGGCGGCGGGGACAATCCGCAGCCTCGACTGCGGCAACTTCATCGCAGACGTCAAAAACCGGTAACAAGCATTGGGGGAACAGCTGTGATTGATCCAAGAGAAGGCCGTATCATATACAGCAATACCAACGCTTTGTCCCCCATTAACCTGCACCTCCACGGCGTTCGTTAGCACCAGGCACAACATCGCCTCCTCCACCACAGTCCCCTCTCTCTCCCCTCCTTCATCGAAACCCCGATCACCGTCTCGCATCCTCCTCGCTATCGCCATAGCCTTCGCGCCATCCCGAATTCTCGTCAAAATCTCCTCGTCTTCGCCAGTCTCGCGAGACATTAGTTTTGCGCGGTTCGTCAATAGGCCGCGAATTCTGGGTAGGGTTTGGGGAGAAAGGGTAAGGAGGAGGCGGAGGGCGAGGCGGAGGTCGGAAGTGTCGGCGCCGCCGTGGGAGGTGATGGAGAGGAGGTGGTGCTCGGCGGAGGAGAAGTGGAGGAGGGAGGAGCATTGGGAGGAGCAGAAAAGGAGGGAATTGGGGATAGAGGGAGAATTAAGGGTTTGGGGAAGAGGGGAGAAGCAAGAAGAGCAGTGAGAGTGGAGGTGTGAGTCGTAGAGAGAGAAAGCGAGGGGAGAGAGTGGTGGGGTTATGTCTTCGCCTATGTCTACGTCTTCGCTTGCTCTGATCTCCATCTCCATCTCCATTTCCATCTCGGCATCGCTAGGTAATTTAACTTAACTAGCATGTTACCGTTAATAATTTCTTTGGACAGAAATATTTTCATAAAATTTTAAAAACTATTATTATACCACTTTAGCGTTCTAACTTCGAGTACGAAGTCATTCTTATGCTCCGTTTGGTAGAAGAGATTGAAAAATAGAAGGAAGGAAAGTAGGAGGGATGAGCTTTCCTTTATCACGGGAGGAAAACCCGGTATGATGGATGGAAAAGTGGTTTCCTTCCTTCCATGTGTTTGGTAACTTGGGAGGTGGGAAAGGAAGTAAAACACCTAAATTATAATTATACCTCCACATATATTTAATCAAAATGACATTATACTACTAAATTCTAATAACTATTAAAAAGATTCAGTTATATGTTCATAAATGAGAAAATGATAATTTTATAAGTGGGTCTCCGATGAAATTTTTTTTTTAAATTACTTTTTGTGAGAAAAACAAATTCTAATATTTATGAATTTAATTCATTTTGGTTTTTTTTTATTTTTTTTTAATTTTTATTTCACCACTTTTGTACAGTTTATTTTTTCTAGAAATTTGACAACGCCTCAATGTGAAGATTTACCCATCACATAGATTGTAGAAATTCTATAACCGGAAGCATTTGTAATTATGAGTGGGCTGGAACAAAAGCAAGAATTAGCTTTTTCTTGATAATTCTCACAGGACAGAGAAGGAATAAGACTGTTGGAGTTGGCAATCCAATTTCGAGAAATGTGCCTCACAAGAGCTTAATCTGTGTGAATATACCAAACGTCCAAGCTAATGTTCAAGCTAATGAATTATCAATTTCCTGTAAATTAACTACTCATGTTAAAAAATGAGTCGAGCCAAAGCTACAAATAACTAAAAAATCTCCAAGATAATGTGGTCCATATAGGTTGGTCTAGTAAATTTCCAAAGAAAAATAATCACCAAAAAGGAATAAAATTTGGCTAATGATCTCCATCATTTTCTTGCCAACTTTAGCTGCACCATATACTTATAACAAATAACAGAATTATATTGCTGCAGTTAACTTATTCAGTGGTGACTACAATTAAAACATATCTGTGATTCCAAGTTATGAAGCCAAACTGACAAACTGGGAATAAAACAAGACATTCAAAATACATATCTCCATTTACTAAAGTAGATTATACTTCCATTACCTATGAATCATAAAATGCCCCAAAATAAGATGTTCAAAATACATTCACAGTACCTCCTAAAATAACTATAAGGTCACCCTACTACCAAGTCAAGGTCCATCACCTGTCATGAGTTCTAAAAGAAGCCTCAAAAAAGGATATTCAAAATACATTCAAAGTACCTCCTAAAATAACTATAAGGTCACCCTACTACCAAGTCAAGGTTAAACATCACCTGTCATTTGTTCAAAAAGAAGCCCCAAAAAAGGATATTCAAAATACCATCACATAACGTCCTAAACTAAGTATAAGGTCTCCATACTATTATATCAAGGTCAAGCATCACCTCTCATGAGTCATTTGATCCATCATCATTTTGGTAAGCAACTCTCCACGGCGTTCTCGAGGACAACCAAAAAAGGCTCTAATCTTTTGTTGACTTTTGAGTAAGAACAGAAATGCATCCAGCTGCGTGGAGCTTTGTTCTCCCAAATCTGTTATTTTCTTCTCTGATCTAAGACATGTGTTTTGATTTTTGATTTTTGATTGTTTTTATTTTTATTTTACTTGAGCAAAAAGCTGAAATTGCTTAAGCATCAAAATGAATATAGAATAGACCAAACAGGGCTTAGGCCCGTCAGCATGATGAAACGACCATTAGTGTGTCGTTTTCGTGCAAGAGTTATTCTCAGCAGTTGGATGTGGTAAAAAATGATGTGTCACCATGAGAATTCAATGCTAGTAGATGCAAGTATTCAAGGACCCAAAAAGAAGATCCCAACGCGACAAGTATCTTCTATTTTGAAAGCATTATGCTCCGTTTGGTACGAAGGAAGGAAAAATGGAAGGAAGGAAAATAGGTGGGATGAGCGTTCCTTCCTCAAGGGAGGGAAACTATTTTTCCTTCCTGTGTGTTTGGTATGATGGATGGAAAAGTGGTTTCCTTCCTTCCATGTGTTTGGTAAATTGGGAGGAGAGAAAGGAAGTAAAGCACCTAAATTACATTTATACCACCACATATATTTAACCAAAATGAAATTATACTACTAAATTCTAATAACCATTAAAAAGATTCAATTATATGTTCATAATTGAGAAATGATAATTTTATAAGTGGGCTTTCCTTCTTCTATTATTGCCAGCGTCAGAATCCACAATCACAGTTTTCTGATGGTGCGTATAAATGGTATCAATTTCCTGAATATAAAGAAGACAAATTTCAAAGCAAAATTTTCATACAAAAGCAAAAACTGGATATGATAAATATTCTGGGAACTTAGCATTTAAAGCATCAACGAACATATTGTATACTTATTTTGTGCAATGTTTAAATATAATTGCTTAAGATTAAACACACACTTCTTGTTGTTGCAGAGAAAATTTTACCTTCTGCAGAAGATCAACTAGCAGAACAGGAGATTGGAATCAACACAAAAACAAATGAATAAGAGAATATAATTAAAAGCATAGGAATTCTGTATTACATGAGATATGCACTAAACCAAAACCAAGCAATTAATGAGTGAAAGCCTTGCAAAAGCAGTTAATCCAGTTATTGGATCGATTTAAAATGTTGAGCGTCAACCACTTATGCATTTACACACGATTGGCAATTTTTCTGCATTTTAGAATAAATATTTAATTCCCTTCATCCACACACACTTCTCAGCTTTTCACCTTCAAACTCAAGAGATTGCCACGTTGGGATATTGCAAGGCCAGAGGTGTGAGTTTGGACCATCATTTATTTTCTTTTCCTGAGGTTCATCAACCGCTAATCAGAACTGGAAGCTAGTTAGAATTAAAATTATCAAACCAAAATTCTGGTAATAATCGAAAATCAAGAAGGGAATAAAAATAAACTCTTTGAAAAATAAAAAATTTTGAACAATTGGTGTACACTATAATTAACCCAACTGAAAACAAAACACAATGCCCAAAAAAAAAAAAAGCCTAAAATTAACACCCAAAAGAAAGCCTAAATCCATATAACATCTTACCTGAAGAGATGTTATATTGCTGCAGTTAACTTATTCAGTGGTGACTACGATTTAAACATATCTATGATTCCAAGTTATGAAGCCAAACTGACAAACCGGGGATAAAACAAGACATTCAAAATACATATATCCATTTTGCTAAAGCAGATTATACTTCCATTACCTATGAATCATAAAATGCCCCAAAATAAGATGTTCAAAATACATTCATGGTACCTCCTAAAATAATTATAAGGTCACCCTACTACCAAGTCAAGGTCCATCACCTATCATGAGTTCTAAAAGAAGCCCCAAAAAAGGATATTCAAAATACATTCACAGTACCTCCTAAAATAACTATAAGGTCATCCTACTACCAAGTCAAGGTTAAACATCACCTGTTATTTGTTCTAAAAGAAGCCCCAAAAAAGGATATTCAAAATACCATCACATAACATCCTAAAATAAGTATAAGGTCTCCATACTACTATGTCAAGGTCAAGCATCACCTCTCATGAGTCATTTGATCCATACATCATTTTGGTAAGCAACTCTCCACGGCGTTCTCGAGGACCTAAAAAGGCTCTAATCTTTTGTTGACTTTTGAGTAAGAACAGAAATGCATCCAGCTGCAAGTTATCTGGAACTCCAATGTCTATTAGGCCAGCGAATACCTCATCCCCAGTGTACACACGTGGTCTACTATTCTCTGCAATTGCGTTTCTCTCTTTGATTGCACTTGTTAAGTTACTAATTCCAGCATCAATTACATCAACCTGCCTCTCCATCACTTCTATCATTGAGGCCTTTCTCTTCCCATTTTTTGATGATGCAGCAGTTTGAGAATTGGCCTGACTTGTGTCTAGATGTGATATTGGATCCAAGTTCACAAAATATTCAGATTCAAATCCATCATTCATATCATTGAGAGTGGAACTTCCCTCAATGTTCCATTGTTGAACTTTCTCCTTTGCGCTCATTGCCCTTTCACCTATAGCTTGGTCTTTGGCAAAAAGGTCCAATAGCTTATCATAATGGCAAATTTTTGTATTCCTCCACTTCGCAGCTGCTGAATTTGCCTACATATGTGAAGCAATGCATAAATTAAATTGGAGTGTATAATTTCAACTGATATAATATTCTATGTTAAAGAGTGGACACCATACCTTTGTAAGCTCATTCCACACATCTGGTTCTGCCTCAAAGAGTCCTATTAAGGAATTCCAAGCAAACCCACTCATTCCTTTAAACAATTCATAACATGTATTAAAATTTTGTTTCAGTGTTTTGGTACGATTTTTGATATGATCTTTGTTAAGTGAACAATTCAGTGTATCGGTTAGTTTTTTAACAACATTGTTGTAAGCAACTGTAGAAAAAGTTCCATTAGGTCGATGCCCTTTTAATTGTTCATCAAGTAATGCATCAAGGAGCACTTCATCCATCTCTGGGGTCCACTTCACATTATTGGAACATGTCTCAACAGCATTGTCGTTGGTCTTTGCTTTTTTACCCATTTCGAAACTGCAAGTTATTAACAACATTTAGATAAGTAACAAGTGTTTTCAATACATGTAAATGTCATACATACAAAAAGACATAAATAGTAACATATAAACGAAAATATTATATGCAAGACAACAATAGATGGAGATTAAACAAAATAAGGTCCAATAACATCAATTATTACGAACGAGTTGAATAGATTAAATAAAACACTAATAAATAGTACTTGACACATTTATAAACCATAATAAGTTCACTCACAATAAAGTACTATTACATTATTATTAAAAACATCATAACCGATTAGTAATGTAGTCCTGCCACATGCTAGCTGCAATATTATCCCTAATAATTGCTCCTTGCCTAGAATCGTCATCATTGTTATTTCTAGTAAAAGCTTCTTCACCATGTAGAGATCTGCTCATTAGCTCTCGATCAACCTCCGCAATTAATTCTTGATCAGGATCAACACCCATGAGATAATTGTGCAATATAGTACAAGCTAACACAATTTATGTAACTGTATCAACTGGGTAATGGGCTTCTGCTCCACTTCCAATTATAGGAAATCGTTTCTTAAGCACTCCAAAGGCTTTCTCAATTACATTGCGTAAGGATGAATGGCGATGATTAAAAATTTCCTTGGCATTTTCAGGAGCACGTGCTGAATACTCTTTCAAGTGATAACGAACACCTCTATACGGAGTAATGAGCCCACTTCTTAACATATAACCCCCGTCTACTATATAATATTTGCCTAAAAAGGAATAAGGCACTAAATAAGGATTTAAGTCACTTTGATATGAGTTATGAAATGAAAATTTTATTTATAACTTAATTTACCTATGGGGATAAGTAATTTATCTGATCTAGTTAAGGCATTTTTAAGTATTCGCGAGTCAGATTTAGTCCCTTCCCAACCAGGTTAGACATACGTAAATTGTAAGTCAAATGAATAAGCTGCCAACTCATTTTGGATAGTTTTTCCTCCCTCTATATCTTCGTGCGTCTAATGGAGATACTTTTACACAAATATCAGTCCCATCGATTGCACCTACACAAAAACTGAAATATATAAACCTTTTTAATGGTTACGTACATAAATCAATAATAAATTGAAAGCTAAAAAATGCGAGTAGTTTAGGACTAGCCTTTACCTTAAAATATAGATAAAATCTACTGTTGTTGAGTCTTTGTGGAGGGACATCTGAACCAGTGGGTTGCTTTAGGAATTGATCTTCTAAAGAGATGATCACTCTTAAAACGTCATGGAAATGGCGACTTATGGTCTCATCGGATCGGCAGAAGTATAACTGTAGGACTCGATTCTTCACATTATGTGATATTAGATGGAGAAATATAGCAACTTGTTCCTCAACAAGAGCATTCTTACTATCACGGAGACGACCGGTATCTCGAAGTAACTCACACAATTTAGCAAATGAATGTGATCCCATACGTAGTATGTCACGACATGTAACACTATTAGATGTCAGTTGTCTCATTAGTTCTTGTCTAACACTCTCGTTTTCTCCTCTGTTTGGTAATGACCGATCCACGTATTGTATATTCCACATCACTCCAATTAAGTAAAGTGCATGAACAATATAGCAAACAAGTTGAATTACAGCCATACGATGGGTTCGGTCCCAATTATTTAAAAGTTGCTGAAGATATTCACCTAAATCATCTTCCCTTTCCTCTTCAAAACTATTTAGTTCACAACTTTCTTACATGTCCCCTTCCCAATTATCTTCACTATCCATGTAATAGGTATGTCTGATTAAAAAACAAAGGAAAAAAGAATAAGAAGAAGAAGAAGCTAAATAACAAGAAATGTATATACTTGAGACTCGGATTAAACTTCAAATCCATCATCAGATTTAATACTCAAATCATTTATAAAAATTTAACGTACAAAGTAAATTGAAGATGCATGTTTATTTGGATAAAATAATAATGGAAGCTAATATCTCAATTATAAAAATTTAATATACATATTAAATTGATGCACTCTGTTATCCTTAGCCTGGACACCTCTTAATTTTATGTTTATAGTTGAGATTTTAGTAATTTATGGAATATGAATTTCTGTAACTTTTTGTGGTCATACAGTTCCTAAAAACAAATATATTGTGTTTGCAGAATCTGCTCGATACTCTTATTTGAAAAAAATCTTTCTTTCTTTTTTTTTCTTTTTTTTTTCTTTTTTTTTTCTTTTTTTTTGGATCAGCCAAAGAAATTTTTATTAGATTAAAATAGCAAAGAGCTAGTAGAAACAAAGACAGCACCCCAAGGCAAACCAACACCCAAACCCACACCACCTATATTACCAAAAACCAGCCCCCAAACACCAACACTCAAAACCTCAAACCCAAAACAAGAAGCCAAAAAAATCTCTAGTCCCATAGTATAAATCCAAAGAAAACTAACAACTAAAACCCAAAACAGAGAACATGTGAAATAGAGTCTGCACAACTCAGTAACCACATAACTTCAACTGAAGAAAAGAATTAAAGATTCTAAAAGCTAAGAAGCCGTCTATTCCAACACAAAATATATTACCACAATTGTACCCCCAACCTGCACGATAATCTAACCAACCACCCAAAAATATTTGAAAAAAGTCATTTGTAAGTCGTCTTCTTATGTATTCTGTAAACTGATCACTATAAATCATTTTAGTTCCAAGTTATTAAATTTTTGTAACATCAAACATAGTTGTGGAACCTCATCTACAAAAGAATAACACAAAAAAAGGCTCGGAGAAACTCGAACAACATACCTATAGATCGGCACCGTTCCCTTTATAGTTCACCCACGCTAGATCGGCACAGTTCCCTTCCCAGTTCACTCACGATGGCTGTGCTTCAAAGAAATTGCTTTAGATGAATCTGTTTCTCTCTCTAGGTGGGTGGAGACATAAATGGAATCAAGGGTATTATTGGGTTTAAACCAAAAAACTAATGTTAAAATGGTCTTTTCAAAGCCCACGTAAGCTGTCTTCCGGTTTTCCTTCCTCTTTTCCGCCCGAAATTGGGCGGATTGAATATGAGCCTTTTCCCCCCATTTTTCCCTCCATTTTTCCCTTCCCTCCATACCAAACATGTCCCAAATCTCTCTTCACTCCTCCCCTTTCCCTCCTTCCACTTTTCCCTCATAACAAACAGGCCATTAGTATTTGTTTGGAAAGAGAAATACAACTGTAGAAGCAACATAAGTTGCTTTTGGTACCTAAAAATACAAATTAGGTGTGTTTGGTTAAAACGAGAGAAGAAGAAAAAAGTTAAAAAAAAATATTTTTTTTTGTACTTAAATGCATGAAGTACCTAGGGACATGTTTCTCATAAAAATACAGGTTGTTTTTAGTTAGTAAAATTTGTAAATACCAACCTTACCCTTGTAGCATCAGCTTTACAAAAAATAAAATTCCATCTATGTCCCTAACATTGCTAAGAATCTCATGAACTTCACTTACCTTTATATTAATATTTATATGAAACATAGTTAAATTTACTAGCTTATTTATAATTTTATTGCTAAGTAGAAAAAAAAGGGGGGGGGGAAAAAAACTCTTTTGCAAAGGTAATAATATCAATTCAGGATTATAAACAACTTTATCAGATGGTATTCAAGCAGGCAATAAAAGCACATCAACAATACTTTTAAAATACAATTTTCAAATACCACTACTACAAAAACTAGCTATGGCGACAAGGGGTGGAGGGCAAAGATGAGGGTGCTCTAAAACTCTCGTAAAAAAGCAATAAAAAAGAGGGTTTTTAAAACACACTCGTTAAAAGGCTAGGAAAGACGAGGGTGGTATAAAACCCCTCGTCTTAACTTCATAAATTTCCCCCATTTTGCTTTCCATTTTCAGAAGAGTTCTCACGAGGGTGGAAAACCCTCATTAAAACTTTCATTTTCCCCGTGAATTTCAGCATGCCATTCTCCATTTTTAGAAGATTTGTCACTAGATTGGAAAACCCTCATTTGCCCCTTCATCTCCCTCCATTTTTTCATATTTCGCTCCTCTCTTTCCCTCTCTTATTTCGCCTCCTCTCTTTCCCTCGTCTGAAAACCCTAACAAATCGATCCCCAAATCAACATCTACAGCAGCTCAATTATAGTTCTCTTTCTCTTCGATTAGATTTCTTGATCATAGCTAAGTCTTTAATCATAGCTCTCTCTCTCTCTTTGATTAAGTTGTCTCACTTCGATTAGGCTTTTGAAAGCTCCGCTGGTCTCTAATCACAGGTAAGTGTGTAGACATCCATTTTTTACCATGAGTATGATCATGAATGGTTGCCTATGTTTAGAAATGAAATAGGGTGTCAAAACCCTAAGTTCCCAGTCTTACCCTTTGTGGGTAATTAGGTAGAGGCCATTATCACATGTGTGTTTTTAGGTCAGATTGAGTCGGTTCTTTTTGCATTAGGTTTTTAGAGAGTATAGGAACGTCTCTGCAAAATTTCATGGCATTCCGAGCTAGGCTTGATAGAAAATAAGGCATTTTGTGACTGAATGGCAGTTTGGTCCTTTAAGTCACAAAAGCCCTGAATAATTGTCGATCTTGTCTCGAATGGTCTCGAGGTTTTGGCATAGATATTTAAAGTGTGTTTTGTAACTAAGCTGGTCAGTGGCAAGGTCTGTGGAGCTTTCTGGCTCATGATTGGCTCTTGAGGCTCGAAAGGCCCTTTTAAAGCCCAGATTAGGGTTTTGACCGGAAGCGATCGGGATTCGATATTTTTATTAAACCAAAGTCTTTAAAGGCTTCAAAACACTTTCCTAAAACATTTTAAAACTTGTTTCAAGAAGAAGAAATGATTTCGAAAGCAATCGGTTAGTAAATTTCAAAACCCTAATTTGGGCCCGGCAGGCCCTAAATAGCTAATCGGTCAACTTTTTCCTAAACATTTGACCTCGGTCAATGCATTTTCACTTCAAACACTTCTTAAAACATGGATAATCGAATCACGATCGTTTCGGCGCTTGAATCGTCAAATTTGGACTTAAAACGGGCCCGAAAAGCCGAAACCGGGTCAAAATAGGCTGAAGTAGGTCAACACAGGCTAAATATGGCATGGGGGACCGATGGCCGTCCACCTAGGGACGGCCAACCGTCCTAGAGTGGATGGTCTTCGATCCTCTCAGCCAATAATTTCTCTTTTTCAGTGTTTTTCCTGCCCGGTACTCTTCCAAGCCCTGCCATGTGTCTAGTTCGGCCATGGGGACTTTTGGATGAGTATGAACACCTTGGAAGCCTGGTTTTGAGCCCTTAGATCATTCCTAGGAGATTTAAACTCAGCCATTGATCAAACTCAGGCCTCCCTATAAATAAAGGGCCCTAAAATCAGTTTCAACACACAGAAATAAGCTTTAAAGAGCTAGCTTGGAGAGTAGAGGCTTGAGCAATTGCACAAGCTTCCCCCATAGCACTCTAGCTTAAGTTTTAAAGTCTTTGAGTTCCTTGGAATCCTTGGAGCATGAAGAGAAGGCTTGGAGCTTGAGGAGAAGGCTTGAAGCTTGAAGGCTTGAAGGCAGAGGTTAGTAGTTTTCTTTTCTGTTCTTGTTCTTTTTCTTTTTCTTTTTCTTTTTCTTCTTTAATCATGTTAGGTTAGGTTTTTATTTTCTTAGTATGCATAGGGTTTAGTTTATTGTTAGTATGCATAGGATATAGTTTATTATTAGCATGCATAGTATAAGTTTCATATTTCTTTAGTATGCTTAATAGACTAGCTTATTTTATATTTCTCTTCTTCCATTCTTATATTATCATACCATATTAGGATTGAGTATTTAGGATTAAGTGTTCATATTTAGAATCTCTTTTAGCATGTATGATAGGATTATTAGTATATAGGAATGCATGTTTAGGTTATTTATATTAGGTTGTTAGTTTATTCAAGTTAAGCATTAGTATTATTCTTATCATGATTTATATTTATCATTTGGGATGTTTGATTGATATATAAAAATGTGTTCGAGGGAGCATGCAAAGGTAAGTCTCTTCCCTTGTGATTAAATGTCAAGTTTTGATGGTAGTGTAATATGCATATTAGGTTGCATTTAGTACATATTTTCATCACTTTTTATTCATTATTTTAGGGTTTTAAGTACATTTTTTGGTTACTTTCAAATCTGTCCATAGATTTAAAGTGACCTAAAAGTGTATTAAAACTCATTTTTTAGGTCAAAATTAACATAGAAACCTGCCTAAGTTCACATAGCTAACTTAGATTGCATTTAGGCTATTTTCATGCATTGTTTATAATCTTTTATGCATTTTCATTTACTTTTTCAGAAATTCCAGCATGCATATCATAGTGTTTTAGGTATTTAAACTAACCTAGGATTAACTAGAAACCCTAGGATTAGGGGGGTCACTTGACCCCACTTAGGACTCTTCTTTGTTGTAAGAATTACAATAAGAATAGAGTTCTATTTTACCTAGGCTTCTACTTCGAGAATAATTCTAAAAAGTGATTTTGAAAGAATTCAAAATGGAATGAAATTCCATCTCTCATAACAAGTGTTTTGATCCAACTCAAACTCTCGAAGCTAGAGTCCAAGATAAGATAGAATATCTACGATTATGTGGTTTGTTACAATAGGAGAGTCCTATGTAATCGAACTACGTGGACTTTGATCTTTGTCAAGCAATTGATAAGGTACGTAGGCAGTCAATAGGACGCAAGTCCAATCTTAGGTTGACTTCTAATCTCCTAAGACCCTTAGGATTGTGTATACTTTTATACTATATATTATTATTATTATATATTATTATTCATATTTTGTGATTGATTAGATATGCTAGGATTGTTTTTGAAAAGATTTTGATAAAGCCCAATGTGGACCAGCCACGTGACGGGGGCTTTATGGGGTGAGTCCACATCATCACTGGGCGATGTGATTAGGGGGGTTTAGAAAACAAACAAAGGAGTCGCCACCTTATTTTTAAGGAATAAGGAAACCATAAAAATATTTTATTTTCAATAAAACAAAACAAACTCCATTTTCAATGAAAAGACAGTCTACAAACCAGAGTTGGATCTGGGGGCTAGGTTACGACGTGGGAAGGTTCCAAGCTTTCACTTGTAGGCACCCACCTCGCCCTAATTAAAGGACTTCTGATTTATTTGGGCTATTTAAGTTTCTTATTACAAACAATCCTAAATAATCTAAATCAACCAATAAAGTAGTGATATAAATGCATTATCTATATTAGTTATATTAATAATAATAAAAATACAAATAAACCCTAAGAACCTAGGACACCCTACGGGCATCCTAGGGCGGACTTGAGCCCTATTAGCGCCTACGTAACTTACTAGTATTACCTAGCAAGTATCAAAGTCCACGTAGTTCGACTACCCTAGGACTCTCCTATTGTTATCGATCACATCATCAAAGGTATTCAACCTAATTCAAGACTCTAACTTCGCGAGTTTTTGTTTATTTAAAATCATTTATTCAAAATCATTTCAAATTAAAAGACTTCCTTAAAATCCAAATATTCTAAAACAATTCTTATCTTTAGAATTAAATTCCAATTGAAAATCTTTTTCAAAGATATTTCAAGAAAACAAATCATATTGAGAGAAATTTCATTCCAAAGTAAAAATCTTTAAAACATTTCAAATCTTTTTGAAAATCATTTAATAATAAAATATCTCATAAAATCATGTTTATTTCATAAACATTGCATCAAAAATCTTTTTAGGAAATCTCTCGAAGATTGACTCTTAAATTGAATAGAATACACAAATCAGATAATGGTCTTTACAACAAAGGAGAGTCCTAGGGAAGGTCAAGTGACATTCCTAAACGTAGGGTCTCTAACTAGCCCTAAAGTTAATCTAGAATCCTAAAATCCTAATGCAATGCTTGCTGTAATTTAAATAAATCAAACAAATATACATGAAATTGACCCTAACAATGCATGAAAATGCTCCTAAATGCACACTAATTTTACTATGTGATCCTAAGCATATTTCTAAGTTGGATTAGGCCCTAAAATAATTTTTAGAAGTGATTTATGGACATAAAAAAATCAGGACAGATTTGAATATGAACCTTCAACTACTCTAAAAACCATGAAAACAAAGAAACAAAAATTGTGACAATGACCTAGCATACTTTCTACATGAATACACTACAAGATAAACTATCAAAATCATGCTCAAACAATTATTTTAAACACAAGGGGAGGATCTTACCTTTGCACGCTCCCTCGTCCACATTTTTATATTCAAACCATCAAGACCATGGCAAGCATTCAAGAATTCATAAAATCACGGAAAATGAGGACTCGACTTATCGCATGCCAAAATAACGTATTAACATATTCAATAATCATGAATATCATTCATCAAACATCAAAAGATTTCAATGATTACATAAACATATCGACAGGGGCGGAGCCAGGATTTAATTCTCGGGGGGGCTAAGGTAAGAACTAAGAACCTAATAAATATATATATACAAACACACATATATATAACTAAAGAAGATTACAATTCATTTCATGCTCAAAAGTTCACACTTATATAATATTTGAATTGAAACAAAAGAAAATATCTATTCAAACATTACAAAGATAAGTTTAAAAAAAAATACACTATCGAAACTGCGCCCTACAGTCTTTCACAAAATAGAAATAATCTATTATTGAGTCAAAATCGGTATTTTCACATAATAGAAATATATCAAACAATGAAGGTTTTCAATTGGCTCACCCCCAACCTCCTAAAACTATAATATAACAATCAATCAATTTCAATCACAAAAAATGGTTTTCAATTAGCTCACCCCCAACCTCCTAAAACCATATTACAACAATCAACCACAAAGAGAGTTTTCAATTGGCTCTCCCCCAACCTCCTACCACCACTACAAATTAATATATCAAATATCAATAGCTAATTTACTACACTAATTAGGTAAATAAAAACAGAAATACAGAATAATTAATCCACATACCTCGAATCAGAACCAAATTTGGCCTTTGAATCAAGAGATGAAATTTAAATCAGCAAATTATGCAATCAAAATGAAAGTCAAGCTTCTTGATGCTCCATAAATCCCAATTCGGGAGCCCTATCATAAGACAATCACCAAAGCCATCAGGGAAAATACCCATAAAGAAAAAGAATAGTTTTAGTAGCACAAACCAAAGATTAAAATCAAAACCCTAAAATTCAGAAATTATAAATCTAAAATCAAAACCCTAAAATTTTAAATCTTAAAAATTAAAATGCAAAAAATAAAACCCTAACGATTAAAGTACTTGCCAGTTGGAAAGTAGAAACTGAGCTCAAAGCTGCTCATGCCAAGATGATGTGCTGGCGTGCCGCAGTGCCACCTGTGCGATAGAATGGGGAGAGTGAGAGAAAGAGGGACATTGAATGAGTGAATGAGATAGTTTAGAATGGGGATTCCGAGTGTGTCTGTGTGTGTGAGCTGAAATGGAGAAAACTCACCAAGAATCCCATCTGTCAACAAGAAGTCCAACTCCAACCCCAACTGGAGAACCACAGAAAACCATTCTTTTTAAGCTTTTTGTTATGTGGGTGTGTAGTGTATAAGAAGGCCTTTTGATGGAGAATCAAGGGTTCACCATAGTTTTTCTTCTTCCCCCCTTTTTTTTTTCATTTTTTGTTACTGTGAAAAGAACCTGCGAGACAGAGAGAGAGAGAGAGAGAGAGAGAGAGAGGGAGAGAGAAATTGAAAATGGGAAACGGCTTAATTGATGAGAGGGGGAAGAAACCCAAAAGGCTTAATTTAGAAGAAACCCAAACTGTGAGAAATGAGAGGGGCGTGAGTTATCAGGCTTAATTGATGGGCTGGCTCATTGGGCATTTCTTGGGCTAGCTCATTGGACTGGAGAAGAAGTAGCCTAGTAGATTTTTTTTTGGCCCAAAGTTTGGGGGGGCTATAGCCCCCCTTAGCCCATGAATGGCTCCGCCCCTGCATATCGATACCTATTCTAAACATGCTTACACACATAAAATAACAACCAAGCTAACCCTAATCATGCTTACTCACATAAAATAATGGTAAAACTACCCTAGTCATGCTTACTCACATAGAATAAAAATAAAACTAATTCTAATCATGCATCTATACGTAAACTATCAATAAAAATAATCTTAACCATGCATCTACACATAAAATATCAATAAAACTAATCTTAACCATGCATCTACACATAAAATCATGACAAAGCTAACCCTAACATGCATACTCACATAAAATCCTAACTAAGTTAACCCTAATCACATTTAATCACATAAAGTAATAATAGAGCTAACCCTAACATGCATTTAATCACAATAAAAGACACCCTAATATGCTTACTAACATGCAATCATAATGAAACTAACCCTTAATGCATTTACTCACATAAAATCATGCAAATAATTATCCTAAACAAACATGCTCACATATAACTATCCTAAACATACTAACTCACATGAAATCATAATAAATCACATTCTATTCTAACATGCAAATATATTAAACAAACATTATGGATAATCAAACTCAAACTAAGACTAACCAAGCAAATCACATATAAAAACAAAAGATAAAGATTTACAAAAAAAATCGAAAACCAAGCAAGAACATTCACCTTTCTTCTCTCTTGATTAATCTCCTTCAAGCTCCAAGCTTATGATCCTTCTTCTTCTCCCTCCTTCACTCTTGTTCTTTCCTCCAATGGTGTAAGAATGAAAAAACTAGATCTGTAGCCTCCTTCTCCAAAAACCCTAAATTTCTTTCCCCTTCTCTAACTCCATAATGCAACATATATAGAGCTAGGGTTCAAAACCTTGAATGGTTATGATTAATCCACCTAAAAAAAGATCCTAAGGCTTAGAATTAGTCATGCTAAGGTTTGCCAGCTGAAAACCCTTCGAATTATATTCAAAAAAATCGAACCAAATCGGCCAAAATGGGTGGGGGAGCCTCAAACCTTCCAAAAATGCAAAATCTGATCGAGCATGCAGGTGGCCGTCCTAACCTGGACGGCTGGCCGTCCTAGGGTGGACGGTTGGCCGTCCTAGCTAGGACGGTCACCAAGCTGACCTCCCATATTTTGTTCCCCAAATTCTAGGGTTTTCATATTTTGGCAATATTTTGGTCAAATCTAATCCAAATTCGATGGTTCAGGGCTCAAAACGACCGTGTTTTGATCCTCCACATTTTTAGAATGTTTTTGGGTTAAAAACACTTGACCATGGTCAAGGTTTTTAGCAAAAATCTAGCCAATTGACCCGGTTGTGCCAAAATTGGTCATATGACCATTCTTTGTTTTGTAAAATTGATCAATTAAGCTTGCACCACTTCTAAAAATATGGTTTTAATATGAAATTGGTACTTGAAAACATGTTTTGAAAATCTTTTGTTTTGGTGAAAATGACCAATTCACGGTCAATTTGATCGAAACCCTAATTCAGCTCATTCTTACTCGTGGGATTGATTTTGGGCGAATCTATCCCAACCATTCAAAGGCTCAATTGACACTCCAAATACACTCTCCACATCCATATAAACCTCATGAGACAATCCGTTTCGAATTCGGAGGTCATTCGGAAATTATACGAGAAAAAGGACGAAAATGCCCTTCAAGTCGCAAAAACCCTAATTACCTATCGAGCTCTCATCAGAATGCTATGAAAATTTACAGGGATGTTCTAAAACGCCTCAAAAGTCAAATGTAATACAAATGGGTTGATTCCAATCCAAATGTACACATGAAATGATGAATTGTCCTTTTCCTCAGAAAAGGGCAATTTGGTCTTTACAAGGCCAATTCCTCACTAAATGATCAGCTATTCTAGTTAATCATTTGCATGAATAATTGGTAAAAATGGGGTGTCCACACCCAAATCTAATTATGAGACCTTTAATTAGGGTGAGGTGGGTGCCTACAAGGAGTTCCTTGGAACCTTCATACTTCGTAACCTAACCCCCGAATCCAACTTTGATTCGAAAGACCATGCTTTTCCAAAATATGGGGTCAATGTTTTATTGAAAATAAAACTCTTTTTGTGGTTTCCTTGTTCCTTAAAAATAAGGTGGTTTTTACAAATTTTTATCCTTTTTCAAAAACCCTATCTTGAGTGGATAATAGAGAAGGATAAACGTGGATAATAGAAAAGGATAAATCGAGACGGATAAATCGAGACGGATAAACATCATCCACAATCCACTCAAGATAAACACCCCCCAAAAAGTGAACGAGAGGGCCTCTCGATCCAGGTTGGTTGGTTCACAAAGTGCCTACATTTTCTAATTTTCATTCTCCAAATTTATATATATAGATATATATGGAGTTGATTCTTTAGCCATATCATCCTCAATGGCTCTACTGTCACAGATATTTGGGTCTTTTTTTGTTTTTTTTTTTTTGTAGTTTACAAATCCATGGCTTCAGATAAAGAAAGTGATTACAACTGAAAACCCATCCTCGAGCATGAATCTCACCTGTGAGGAAGAAGAACACGGCCTGAAAAAGATTTGCCCGCCGGCAAGAAAGGAGCTTGTTAGGTGCACCAAGAAACTAGCATTGGGTAAGATTCGCTCTTATATTGTTTGGTCCTTTAGATTCCCATTTTTTTTTTTTTTTTGTGCTGTTGTTCGGATTTGATTGGTTTCTAGGTTGAAGAAGGGCTTTTAATTGATTGCAATATTAGAGGAAAGTGTGGTTATGGAGGGTATAGGAGCTTTGAGCAGGTTCAAGCGATGGAGCTTTTTGGATTACAGATCGTGTAGTGTTAAAAAAAAAAAA
>JAESVK010000165.1:320525-340291 GCA_017140935.1 Hamamelis virginiana
TATATATATATATATATATATATATATATATATATATATATATATATATATATATATATATATATAATATCTGATCCGTCCAGAAGCTACATATAATGCAATATCCTTACATGAGTATATATAGATATATATATAATATCTGTCTTTATTATTAACTTACTAATCCGTCCAAAAGCTACATATAGTACAATATCCTTACATGAGAATGCATGGTTGCGTGTTCTTTCAGTCACGCCAATTTAGTTGTTACATTGTAATTAAACTGATATCACAACGACATTATTATGGGTTCGATCACTTGTATTAGTTTTTCTTAAAAATATTTTCAGAGCTTAATTTGGATTACTTGTAATTCGTACACAATACTTCCTAAAATATGGATATTGTAATTATTTTTGCATTAATGGTTGATAAAATTATAAATACTGCATTTTATGCAATCCTAAAACTAATCAGTGATGATCTTAATATATCTTTATTTTATGGTTCCATTTAAGTTGGTGGATTTTTTATTTTCAAAATATTATAACCATAATTTAATATTAATTAAAATCATCATTTTTTCATATGATGCCCAAATGAGCCCTAGCCTAATAAGGCGTGGAGAGAAAAATAAAATTGAATATAAAAAGGGAAAAAGTAAATGAGATAAATAGCAGATAAAAGTGTTTCCTGTAAATTCAAAAAACACTCGGGTTTGAAATCAGCCAAACTCTTTTGACAATTAAGGAACACATCAGAGTTTCGGGTGTTATACAACCCTATAGGACAATGGTCTCATGTGTGGAGTGGGGATTAATTGGTGCGGAACGGGAATTAGTTGAACTCTCACAATTCGAACACCTCGTTGTTTGAAAAAAGAAAAAATACACACACAATAGAAAGTTTTTCTTAATAGTAACCATTTAAAAAATATATATTTACAGGAATGACCTCCAAGAAAATATATTTGTAAGCATGACCCTCACTAACTCGATCAAACAGCGAAATGTCGCGAAGTGGGGAACCAGATCTAATCTGCTTTTTGTATTTATGTAAAATCACTGTTTGTAACAGCGGTTTTTTGTATGACCCTAAAATTGCTGTTTGTAACAATGATTTATTGTTCTACACCAGACAACATAGCCCACTTGCTCATGTGGTATGTTTGACCGAGTCAGTGAGGGTCATTATTACAAATATTTTTTTTGGAAGGTCATTCGTACATATATATTTTTTTAAAAAAAAGTTATTATTAAAAAAAACTCCACAATAGAACAAAAATTGAAAAAAAACAAAAAACAAAAAACAAAAAACAAAAGTATACAAACAACACGAACAATAATATTATTATTAATTAAGAAAACAACACACAACAAGAGAAAACTGGATATATAACACCCAGTGAAGAAGATCGAACACAGAGACTGACCCAGCTGGAATCAGTAACCAAACTCACTCACATATTCATATTATTATTTATGGGTAGATACATACAGACCCTTAACAGTACTTAATATATAATTAGAAGAGATGGTGATGCTTCTTTCCATGAGACTCTTCATATTCCTTCTTTGTTTCTTTCTTCTCATGGTGTTCATGGAATGCGAATCCACCAGCTCCAACTGCAACTGCTGCAGCAATCTCCTCTTCAATTTTGTGCCTGTGGGCATTCTCTGGGTCTTTCTTTGACTTGTGCTTCTCATGCTGAATTTTTCATTTGCCAAGAAAAACACACAACTATTAATTAGCACCACAAAATTCAGGCATATATGACCAAGAGAAATTTTCTTTTTTTGAAAAAAATTATATGTATGTATGTATATATATATTTTTAATTTTGTATTAACATGAAAAGAAAATTTGAATTCACATAATTAATTAGGAAAAAGATGGGTTTTGAATTAATTGATCGAGGCTTTAGGGACAGTTGACTTGATGCTAGGGGCATGCAATTTCAGAGACTTTGGGACTTGATCCTACAAATCCTTGTAGGATCACCCATTACAGTGTCAATAAATTAAATAATGGGATCAAACAAATAATTAAATAATACCATGATAATTTTGATTGAAGTTTCTGTGCAGAAAATGCCTTCAAATCATGCAGGTTGCCCAAAACAAATCTACCTCACTTCTTTTAAAACAATCTTATCTTTCTATTAATTTATAATCAGTATTGGAATAGTATCATGTCTATGTTTCATGCAATATGATCCTTATGATTTGCATAAATCCCACCTTTCAAAGCTTTTATTTCGGTTAATGATTATGGGTCATCAACCATGCTTAATAAAATAAAGATTTTAAATCGAATCTTGCCATACTATCCATCAACAAGATTGATGTCATTGATCCGGATTTACCTGGTACAAATTTCAAAGCGTAGGTTTAAGATATACTCTCTCTCTCTCTCTCTCTCTCTCTCTCCACCTGATACAAGATGCATGAGGTGGCCTCTTGTAGAGCCACTTGTTGAGCATATTTTCAAAAACTGACCGTTGGATTTGATGCTCTTTACATGTATATCATGCCTGCAAAAAATCACAGTGATCCAATGGTTGGTTTCTGAAAAATGTAACTTTGAAATTCTGTGGCTTTTTTGTTCTTTAAAATGTCACAATTTTTTCACAGTCGATTTTTTAAGAAACCAACCGTTGGATCACTGTGATTTTTGGTAGACATGATATATATAAAATGAGCATCAAATCCACCGGTCAGTTTCTAAAAATATGCTCAACAAGTGGCTCTAGAAGAGTCCACCTAATTAATGCATCTTGCATCTGGTGCACCTTTATTAGAAGATATATATATATATATATTATAAAAAAATAAAACTTTGAAAATGACTTTAAATCAACTTTCAAGTAATTTTTAATATATTTTTTTTCCGCAATGTTTTTGACATCCAAAAGAGTGTAAATGACTAAAAAAAAAAAATAGAAGGCAGCAAAAGTGGGTTCATGTAATTTTTTTTTGGGTTCATAGCATCATGGAATATGCCCCTAGCTTAATTAAACTGCTTGCATGATATATATATATATATATATATTAATGAGAGTTGTATTTAGGTAGGTGAATTAATTAAGATTATATATACCAGGGCGTAAGCTCCAGCAGCGACGGCACCGAGCTCTCCGAGTTCCTCAAGACGTTTGTGGTGCTTCTCCTCCTTTTTATAATCATGTTCTGGAACGGGCTCAGCATCAAGTACTGTTGTAGATTCTGAGTAACCATCGCCGAGACCGTCGTCCTTGTGGTGGTGGAAAAGGTGGTGGTGGTGCTTCTCTTCGGCCATGGGAGCTAAGTGTTAATTGGTAGAGAGAGAAATTGAAGAGAGAGAGAGAGAGAGAGAGAGAGAGAGAAATAAAATTGGTGGTTATGGGTTATGGAAGCTAGGCTTTGGGTGGTGCTCTATTTATAATTAATGATGGTTGCCTGATTGGCTTAAGACTCCAAGCTTAGCTTAGCTATATATATATATATATATATATATATTTTTTTTTTTTTTTATTTTTTTTTTCATTAAAAATTTTTTTTTTTTTTTTTTTTTTTCTTGTAAACAAGTATTTTGAGAAACAGATAGTTGGATTAGATATTCCGCTTATACATATCATGCATGCAAAAATTCATATTGATCAAACGGTCAATTTTTTACGGTTTTAAGAAATTTTTTAAAAAAATAATGAAAAATTTTGTATCACAGTCTATTTTTAAAAAATTAACTGTTAGATCAATGCGATTTTTTGCATGTATAATACATATAAGTGGAACATCTAATCTAACAGCCGGTTTTTTCAAAATATCTATTCCAAGTTGGTAAAACATACCAAAAAGAAAAAAAAGAGAGATTAAAAAGGGAAGTTGAATAGAATTGTTGATTTTAATATGTGGATATTTTGTTGTCCACCCAATGTGGATTTTTCTTTTTCTTTTTTTAAATCAGAAAAATGGATTTTTTTTTTTGTAATAATAAAATTGTAGTTTAATTAGATTATTATTTTGGTTGATGATTAAGTTAAGTATATTGTAATACTAATTAATTAACGACTTAATCCAAAAAATAAAGTTGCTTTAATATTGAAAATTGAGACCTTTAAGGAAATAAAGGCTACATTTGTCCCGTGATGACGTGATCCAAAGACTTGTTGTTGTTTGTTTTTCAAAATCTCAAAAAATGTCAATGAAAACACATTTGGCATCTCATTTTCAAAATCAAAATTTTTCTGGCAATTTTAAAAATGCATTCTGTTTACTTCGAAAAAACTTTTGCAATTTTTATTTTCTTTGAAAACTTTTTAAAAACATTTTTCATTTTCAGTTTTCAAAATTTAGAAAAGCAATATAATATATATATATATATATATATATATATATATATAAAAGGATGAGAAAGGTTCATATTTATCAAATGGTGTTGATATTGGTAAAGCACGTTTTAGAAATTTTGGCTACATGGGATTAAAGGTAGACTCTTTAGTCTAGGCTCTATATGTAATCTATTTAATAAAAAAAGAATAAAAGAATAACGTAGTAGATGTACATTTTTTTAATTAATTATTTTGATTATTTTTATAAGAGTAGGCATCAACTAGGAATGTGTAATCTGAGGTAAAAAAGGAAAGTGATTTTTAAAAATAACACGTGTGTATATATATATACGGTTCCAATCCTGTCAGGACGTCCTTACGCTCGTTATTGTAAGGACGTCCATTCTGGAAGCCATAACAATGATATTCTGAAAAATCGACCGCTAGATTAGATAATCTTCTTATGAATGTCATGTCTGCCAAAAATCACAGTGATCCGATAATCGGTTTTCAAAATACAGTCCGTAAAACGCTTTGATAGTATTTACCGTTGGATGCTGTCAAAGTTGTTAAATGACTGTATTTTAAAAACCAACCGTTGGATCGCTGTGATTTTTGGCAGACATGACATGCATATAAACATTATCTAATCCAACGGTCGATTATTGAAAAATACCTCTCCCAGTGAAGACCCCGTAAGGACGACTTTACGATAAGAGCGTAAGGACGTCCTTACAGAATCGGAACCGATATATATATATATATATATAATATCTGTCTTTATTATCAACTTACTAACCCGGCCAAAAGCTACATATAATACAATATTCTTACGTGAGTTGCTTACTTAGTTATTTGGTTGTTTCAAAACAAATTAAGGGTGCTATAATTATATTTATTTAACTATAGAATGGTTGGGTGTTCTTTCAGTCATGCCAATTTTGTTGACTTGGTAAAGGTCGTCGCGGCACCTGTAGTAGGACAGACGACTTATCGCGATGCCCGCAGACCAATTTACGATGTCTCCGTCGCTGACGTTCGTCAAGCGGAACTGCTTGACGTTGCATATTAGAACTCATTAAAGCCCAATTCGCATCATTATGCTCTTAATTCTTTTTTCTTTCATTTAATGCCTATTGGTGGTGTTCCAAAAGTACCTTTTCGAATTCCTGGAGAGGAAGATGCAGCTTGGGTTGATGTATAGTGCGACTTGTCAGATATATTGGGTCATATGGGATTTCCCCGTTCTCTCCCCCGATCGACATTGGTGAGAATCCAATGCCCCGAAAACCTAAGGGTTCCTCCGCAAGGTTTGTCCACGGAGGGTGAGTCAGGGCCTAAGATCAGGCCGAAAGGCGTAGTCGATGGACAACGTGTGAATATTCCAGGGTGGTCAAAAGAAACTCAGGATATGGCAAAAGCATCTTTTTGGATCGAATGGGCTTGTTGGGGGCAATGTATGTCATTTTCGGCTTTTGTGATAAATGGCGGAATTTGATACATAGATGTTTTGTAATGAAAACTTTGGAGTGCTTGTGGATGGTGTACGTGCCACATGGGTACTTTCCAGCTTCTCGAGGGCTGCGACAAGGGTGGTCGTAGATCACCTAGCCTGTTGATTTTAGCTGAAGAAGTGCTAAGCCGGGGCCTACAGGAGTTGGTATCATTGAAAATGATAACACCTTACCATGGTTTGAGATCGTGCCCAGCAATCTCCCACCTTCTCTTTGCGAACGATGTTTTAATATTATATAATGGCCATAAACGGAATCTTAAGAAGCTGAAAATCTTTCTGGAAACAAGTAAGAAGCTGATTGTAATGCCCAAAAGGTCAATTTTGATAAGAGCTAGAACAAAATTTAGGGGACTCCAACTTTTACCACAATTACTTCTAATTAATATGAAAATTTTGATATATGAAAGCATGGTATGGATATAATTTTAAGGAGTTATATATCTATAAAGTTGGTTCTCCAAAAGTGATTTTAGAAAAAGATAACACAAACGGGCCCTAAGTGCTAAGGCATAGCTTTTGGGTCTATGCTGTGAGGGCGCCCTCATCCTTCTTTAATTTGATAAGTTTTTCAATTATTTGAACATGTAATTCAAGACATAATGCTAAAGGTCGTTATATTACTATAAATTAAGTAAAATAGAGTAATCTTATAAGGACCAAAACTTAGATTAAATTACACGTGACAATATAATATGATAAAATTTGCTCTCGTATATATATTTTTAAAATATATAAAAAGCAAATATGTTCTATCATCTTTGTTACCTCATATAGTTCACATAATTTGGATTACTTGTAATTCGTACACAATACTTCCTAAAATATGGATCTTGTAATTAGTTTTGCATTAATTAATATATGGTAGATAAAATTATAAATACTGCACTTTATGTAATCCTAAAACTAGTAATCAGTGATGATCTTAATATATTTTTATTTTATGGTTCCATTTATGTTGATGGATTTTTTATTTTCAAAATATTATAACCATAATTTAATATTAATTAAAACCATCATTTTTTTCATATGATGCCCAAAGGAGCCCTAGCTAGCCAGGTTATAAGGCCTGGAGAGACAAATAAAATTGATCATAAGAAGGGAAAAAAAGTAAATGAGATAAATATAAAAGTGTCTTGTAAATTCAGAAAACTATCAGGTTCGAAATCGGCAAAACTCTTTTGGCAAGTCACCCATCAGAGTTTCGGGCGTTATACGACCCTATAGGACAATGGTCTCACGTGTGGAGTGGCCGGGGATTAGTTGGTGCGGAGCGGAAATTAGTTGAACTCTCATAATTCGGACACCTCGTTGTTTGAAAAAAGAAAAAATACACACAATAGAACAAAAATTGAAAAAAAAAAACAAAAAACAAAAGTATACAAACAACTCGAATAATAATATTATTATTAATTAAGAAAACAACACACAACAAGAGAAACTGGATATATAACACCCAGTGAAGAAGATCGAACACAGAGACTGACCCAGCAGGAATCAGTCACCAAACTCCACATATTCATATTATTATTTATATGAATAATAATTAGAAGAGATGGTGATGCTTCTTTCCATGAGCCTCTTCATCTTCCTTCTTTGTTTCTTTCTTCTCATGGTGTTCATGGAATGCGAATCCACCAGCTCCAACTGCAGCTGCTGCAGCAACCGCCTCTTCAATTTTGTGCTTGTGGGCATTCTCTTGGTCTTTCTTTGACCTGTGCTTCTCATGCTGAATTTTTCATTTGCCAAGAAAGACACACAAATATTAATTAGTACCACAAAATTCAGGCATATATGACCAAGAGAATTATATATATATATAATTCTTTTAAAACAAGCTTATCTTTCTGTTAGGCCTGTTTGGATAAGTTTCTATTTCCTATTTTTACACTTGTAAAAGTAAAAAGATTAAAGTTTTGAGCACAAAAAATTTGACAGTTACCACGGCGTAAGCTCCAGCACCGACAGTACCGAGCCCGCCGAGTTCCTCAAGATGTTTGTGGTGCTTCTCCTCCTTTTGATAATCATGTGCTTTCCCAACAGGTTTGTCTTCGTCCTTGTTGTGGTGGAACAGTTGGTGGTGGTGCTTCTCTTCGGCCATGGGAGCTAAGTGTTAATTGGTAGAGAGAGATAAAATTAGTGGTTATGGGTTATGGAAGCTAGGCTTTGGGTGGTGCTCTATTTATAAGTGATGGTTGGCTTAAGACTCCATGCTTAGCTTAGATAGCTCTTACATCTCCTATTGTGGGTGGCAGTGATGGACGGTCAGGATTTGTGGGTGTTCACGGATCTTTATCTACTTTCAATAAAGGACTTCTTTGTGTATATATACTGTATATACAATGCAAAGGCGAATTTTTCTTTTTTTAATATATATATATATATATATTTTTTTTTTTTTGAAAGGAAAAGTCCATTCAAACTTTTTTTTTTCCTTGTATGTATATCTAACTTTGAACAAGTATTTTGAGAAATATATAATTGGATTAGATATTCGGCTTATACATATCATGTATGCAAAAATTTATATTAATCAAACGGACAACTTTTCACAATTTTGATAAATTTTTTAAAGAAATAATGAAAAATTATGGAAATCTATCACAGTCTATTTAAAAAAAAAAAACTAACTGTTGGATCAATGCCATTTTTTGCATGTTTGATACGTATAAGTGGAACATCTAATCTAATAGTCAGTTTTTTAAAATATCTATTTCAAGTTGGTAAAACACACCAAAAAGAAAGAAAAGAGAGATTAAAAAGGAAAGTTGAATAAAATTATTGATTTTAAAAAGTGGATATTTTGTTGTCCACCCAATGTGAATTTTTCATTTTTTAAAAAAAATCAGAAAATGGATTTTTCTAGCAATTTTAAAAATGAATTCTTTAGTTACATAGTATTTTATGTACTATGTATATTAAATCATTTTCATATTTGTCTAAAAGAAAAATAAAAAACCAATGAAAAACAATCTGAAATGGCTAGTTCTTTTTTCTTTTTTCTTTTTTTTTGAACATTTTTATTTTTAAAAACAAAAATAATTTTAGAAAATAGTTTTTGAATCACACACTATAAGGAGCCTTAAAAGTCTCAAATTAATCATGACTACTTGCTGGCCCATTCATTCATGACTTTTTTTTTTAAATTAGAAGTTTCTCACTTTTTTTTACATTAGAAGTTTCTCACTTTTTTTTTTAAATGAGGAGGAAAACTTTTAAGGTAGAGTACTATCGAACCCATTTATGTGAAGTAAACTCTGGATACATGCAACTACTCGGAAATCATGTACATGTATTAGATAATATCGAACCGTATTATCAGAAGGAATCAAATTCAGGATATCCAAATATCGTTCATCCCAGGAAAATCCCTTAATTGTTTCATTTTTTCGTAAATATAATTTTGCAAATCAATTTATCTTCCGAAATGTGAAAATTCAAGAACTGACAAATGAGGATATGTATGGTCGATATCAATTCTTGTAAATTATAATAAATTCATTTAAGCAACCAAACATGTTCTAAATTAAATATAACAAATTTTATGGCGATAATTGGCAATTTCCAGTTAAATTGGGAAACAGATCGATGGAGTGGCCAATCACAAGGCTAGGAGGTCATATATAATTTTAGTGCATAAAAATATACAATTGTCCATATGTGAATTTATTCCATATTTGGAGGTTACCAAATTAATTTTTAAATATTCATATCTAAATTCCTAAAATCTTGTCCCTATTTTAACAATTTTGAAATTTCAAATTTTGATATTGCTATCCATGCAAGATTTTCGGATAGCAAAATCATTTTAAAAAAGAAATATGGGAGGTGATCATTTTGTTCTCCAAAAGTGTTCTCCTAAAAAGAAATATAATTTTAAAGAGTTATATATATAACGTTGGTTCTCCAAATGTGTTTTAAAAAAAAGAGAACACAAACGGGCCCTAAGTGCTAAGGCATGGCTTTTGGGTCTATGCTGTGAGGGCGGTGCCCTCATCCTTCTTTTAATAAGTTTTTCAATTATTTGAACATGTAATTCAAGACATAATGCTAAAGGTCGTTATATATATTAGTATAAATTCAGTAAATTAAACAAAGTAATATTATAAGGACCAAAACTTAGATCAAATTATGCGAACCATTACACGTGACAATATGATAAAATTTGCTTTCGTGTATTTTTAAAATGTATAAAAAGAAAATGTTTTATCATGTTGTTACCTCATATAGTTCACATAATTTGGATTAGGGTAAAATGCATACATCTCCCCTGAGGTTTTGCTTAATTGCACGGACCTCCCCTAAGTTTCAATAAATTCCAATCCGCTCCCTGAGGTTTGATATTTTTTGCAGGCACCTCCCTTCCGTTACGCTTTCCGTTATTGTGCAATCAAAATGTCTAAAATACCCTCATTTTTATGCAAATTTCCATAGACTAAAACCCACTTAATCACCCCATCCAAACCTTCTCTCAATCATCCAAACCCCCAACCAAACTAAAACTCACTTCATCTCCCTCACCCAAACTAAACCCACTTCATCTTTCTCATCGAAACCCTCACCCAAACCCACTCCCAAAACCCTCACTACATCTTTTCATCCCCATCATAATCAAACCCACTTCGAGATTTCAAACAAACCCAAGCCTGATATGTGAATGGTGATCCTACCCAGTTGTCATTTGTGTGCACCATATGCTGTGATTTCAGGATTTATCTTCCCAGATTGATATAACTGTTTCACAAGTTAGGTAAGGCGAATTTGCCCAAGCCTGAGCATGTTTGGGTCCATTTTTTGAAACTTGCAGACATTGAAGGGGATTATGTAGGTGTGCTGTTGGCTATGCAGCATACTAAGGGGGCAGCCCTGAAGAATATCTTTTAAGGGGCCATTAAATTTCATATGGTTTTTGAGATATTTTTCAAGATGATAAATGCATAGGAAACGATTTCTCTCAGATTTGTTTTTTGAATATAGGTTTGCTTTCTATGGCTCTTTTTTCTTGGCTTTCATGAGTAGCTTCGAGTAGGTTTTGGAAATAGCTGAAGATAATTGGGAATGTCCATTTTTATGCTTAGAAACCATGGTGCTGGAGTGCGTGTTGTGAGATTCCAAGTCATCTTGCATCTATTGGCAAATTAACAGAGTATTCTTCCCTTATCAATCTCATCATTTCATTTCTTTATTTACTCTCCTTTTTTTTTTTACCCCTTTTGATAAAAAGTAAATGCTTTGAATTGATTAGTGATATTTACGGCGTTGTACTGCTTGTGTTGTTATTTGATAAATGTTCAAAGTGTTTCCACTTTTGAATTATGGTTAACATCTGCTTTAATAGAAAAAAGGGTTGTGTGGTCGATCATCAAGGATTCAAATCTCATGGGATCTCAAGAGAGGGTGCTGTGAAAGAAATATGAGAGGTGATCTTTTTGTTAATTTAATGAGGGCATAAATGTCTTTTAATTAATTTAACAAGGGTTGTGTGGTCATTTAACTTCAATTAATGCTTGTGGTCAATAAAAAAAAAAAAGGACATTTTGGTAATTTTGCATGTCCTAAATAGAAATAAGGATAGAATTGACATTTTCAAAAAATTAGAGGATGATGACAGCATTTTCCGTTACTTTTCTAACGGAAAGTGTAACGGAGGGGAGATGTCTGCAAAAAGTATCAAGCCTCGGGGGCATATTGGAATTTGTTGAAACTCAGGGGAGGTCCGTGCATTTAAGCCAAACCTCAGGGGAGGTCCGTGCATTTTACCCTTTGGATTATTGTAATTCATACACAATACTTCGTAAAATATGGATATCGTAATTATTTAATTTTCCACTAATGGTAGATAAAATTATAAATAGTACTACACTTTATGTAATCCTAAAACTAATCAGTGATGATCTTAATATATTTTTATTTTATGGTTCCATTTAAGTTGATGGATTTTTACTTTCAAAATATTATACATAATATAATATTAATTAAAACCATCATTTTTTCATATGATGCCCAAATGAGCCCTAGCTAGCTAGGTTATAAGGCGCGCCTGGAGAGACAAATAAAATTGATCATAAGGAAAAAAAAAGTAAATGAGATCAACAGCAAATCAAAGTGTCCTGTAAATTCAGAAAACACTCGAGTTCGAAATCAGTCAAACTCTTTTGGCAAGTCATCCATTATAATTTCGGGCGTTATACTACCCTATAGGACAATGGTCTCACGCGTGGAGTGGGGATTAGTTGGTGCGGAGCGGGAATTAATTGAACTCTCACAATTCGGACACCTTCTTGTTTGAAAAAAGAAAAAACACACAATAGAACAAAAATTGAAAAAAATACAAAAAACAAAAGTACACAAACGACTCGAATAATAATATTATTATTAATTAAGAAAACAACACACAACAAGAGAAACTGGATATATAACACCCAGTGAAAAAGATCGAACACGGAGACTGGCCCAGCTGGAATCAGTCACCAAACTCACTCACATATTCATATTATTATTTATGGGTAGAAACATATAGACCCTTAACAGTACTTAATATATAATTAGAAGAGATGGTGATGCTTCTTTCCATGAGCCTCTTCATCTTCCTCCTTTGTTCCTTTCTTCTCATGGTGTTCATGGAATGCGAATCCACCAGCTCCAACTGCAGCTCCTGCAGCAACCTCCTCTTCAATTTTGTGCCTGTGGGCATTCTCTGGGTCTTTCTTTGTCCTGTGCTTCTCATTCTGAATTTTTCATTTGCCAAGAAAAACACACAAATATTAATAATTAGTACCACAAAATTCAGGCATATATGACCAAGAGATTATATATATATATGGGACAGGTTCCCCTTACACCCTATTTTGATACCTATGTTTACACATCATTTTCAAATAATTAAATAATACCATGATAATTAATTTGATTGAAGTTTCTGTGCAGGAAATGCCTTCAAATCATGCAGGTTGCCCAAAACAAACCTACCTCACTTCTTTTAAAACAATTTTATCTTTCTATTAGGACACGCTTGGATAAGTTTGTATTTTCTATTTTTACACTTGTAAAAGTAAAAAGTTAAAAGTTTTGAGTGCAAAAAATTTGATAGTTACCATGGCGTAAGCTCCAGCACCGACAGTACCGAGCTCCCCGAGTTCCTCAAGATGTTTGTGGTGCTTCTCCTCCTTTTGATAATCTTGTTTTGAGTTACCACCGCCAAGACCGTCGGCAGAATAAGTACCCTGAGAATAAGCAGTATCTTCCTCAACAGGTTTGTCTTCGTCCTTGTGGTGGTGGAACAGTTGGTGGTGCTGCTTCTCTTCGGCCATGGGAGTGGGAGCTAAGTGTTAATTGGTAGAGAGAGATAAAATTGGTGCGTGGTTATGGGTTATGGAAGCTAGGCTTTGGGTGGTGCTCTATTTATAAGTGATGGTTGGCTTAAGACTCCATGCTTAGCTTAGCTTAGCTAGCTCTCACACCTCCTATTGTGGGTGGCAGTGATGGACGGTCAGGATTTGTGGGGGTTCACGGATCTTTATCTACTTTCAATAAAGGACTTCTTTGTATGTATATATATTCTGTATATACAAAGCAAAGGGGGATTTTTTTTTTTTAATATATATATATATATATATATATATATATATATATATTTTTTTTTTTTTTTTTTTTTTTTTTCTTGTATGTATATCTAACTTTGAATAAGTAGTTTGAGAAATATATAGTTGGATTATATATTCGGCTTATACATATCATGTATGCAAAAATTCATATTAATCAAACGGTCAGTTTTTCATAGATTTGAGAATTTTTTTAAAAAAATAATGAAAAATTATGGAAAACTATCACAGTTTATTTTTTAAAAAACTAACTGTTTGATCAATGTCATTTTTTGCATGTTTGATACGTATAAAAGGAACATCTAATCTAATAGTCGGTTTTTTAAAATATCTGTTCCGAGTTGGTAAAACACACCGAAAAGAAAAAAAAAAAAAAAAAAAGAGAGAGATTAAAAAGGGAAGATGAATAGAATTGTTGATTTTGAAAAGTGGATATTTTGTTGTCCACCCAATGTGAATTTTTCATTTAAAAAAAAAAAATCAGAAAAATGGATTTTTCTAGGAATTTTAAAATGCATTCTTTAGTTACATAGTATTTTATGTACTTTGTATATTAAATAATGTTCATGTTTGTATAAAAGAAAAAAAAAAATCCAATGAAAAACAATCTGAAATAGCTAGTTCTTTTTTATTTTATTTTTTATTTTTTGAACATTTTTATTTTTAAAAACAAAAATAATTTTAGAAAATAGTTTTTGAATCACACACTATAAGGAGCCTTAAAAGACTCAAATTAATCATGACTCCTTGCTGCCCCATTCATTCATGCCTACTTGTCCAATGTTACATTTCTTCAAATTCAAACTCCTCTGTCTCCCTCTCTCCCTCTTTCCCTTTCTCTTTCTCTCTCTTTCTCAAACAGTCCATCCTAGCTTAATAGAATTGAGTTGGAAAAACTACTAGGATAGTCTTATTTTCATCAACGTTTTCAATGGTTTTGTGTTTACATTAGAAGTTTCTCAAATTTTTTTATTTTTTAAATGACGAGGAAAACTTATAAGGTAGAGTACCATCGAACCCATTTATGTGAAGTAAACTCTGGATACATGCAACCACTCGGAAATCGTGTACATGTATTAGATAATATCGAACCGTATTATGAGAAGGAGTCAAATTCGGGATATCCAAATATCGTTCATCCCAGGCAAATCCCTTAACTGTTTCATTTTGTCTTAAATATAATTTTGCAAATCAATTTATCTTTCGAAATGTGAAAATTCAAGAAATGACAAATGAGGATATGTGTGATCGATGTCAATTCTTGTAAATTATAATAAATTCATTTAAGCAACCAAACATGTTCTAAATTAAATATAACAAATTTTGTGGTGGTAATTGGCAATTTCCAATTAAATTGGGAAACAGATGGATCGAGTGTGCAATCACAAGGCTGGGAGGTCATAATTTTATCAATTTGTCCTTTCACATCTCATTCTACTTGCCCTTTGTGGTATGGCACTGGGGGTTGCTGCCGTCATTTCACTTATAAGAGATATAAAGACAAGGGTTTTATACCAATAGGATCCTGGTATAAGATGCCTATACCAATAGGTCTCTAGATTTTTGGTAATACATGACCATGTAGTTTTAGTGCATAAAAAGATACAATTGTCCATATGTGAATCTATTCCTTATTTGGAGGTTACCAAATTAATTTTTAAATATTCATATCTAAATTCCTAAAATCTTGCCCCTATTTTAACAATTTTGAAATTTCAAAATTTGATATTGCTATCCATGCAAGATTTTCAATTAGCAAAATCATTTTAAAAAAGAAATAAACATATTTAGCTTTGATTAACGTACAAAAATTTACATAAATGAAAATATACAAAAAATCATTGAGTCAAGTTTCATAACTCTATTTCTTGAAGCATACTGGATTTAAACATACATAAACATACATGACCATAACCATAATGTCCATGCAAATTTCAAACCAAATAGCCATATATATGTTCAAAAACTCCAAAATAAGCACAGAGATACATGACCATTCTCATACCTATTTAAAACCAAACAACCATGTTAAAAAAACTCCAAAATAAGTGCAGAGATTTATGACTCATAGTATAAAAAAATCATAACTTTTTTGTAAATCAAAATCAGAGATGCATGACTCATAAATGTTTGAAAATATAGAGTGAAGTTTTACAGAGATTCATGATTTTTTGTAAATCTTGATACCACAATTACATGCAAAATAGCAAACACCATAACATGTGAAGTATTTATAATTATTATTACACAACAAATCGTGTCAAAGAGTCAGGAATTCTTACCTATGTATTTGTGTATAGGTATACATATATCTTTAATCTACTTTACGAATTAAATATTGGAAAATATAATGGTTTCAACTAATAAATACCAAACAACCATGTTAACACCAAACAACCATGTTAAAAAAATCTCAAAATAAGTGTAGAAATATATGACTCATAGTATAAAAAATTCTTAACTTTTTTGTAAATCAAAATCACAAATGCATGACTCATAAATGTTTGAAAATATAGAGTGAAGTTTTACAGAGATTCATGGCTTTCTGTAAATCTATAGCATACTCATTTGCTTCTACCAAGACCATAGGCTTGAATCTTCAACCAATCTCTCTCTCTCTCTCTCTCTCTCTCTCTCTCTCATCTATTTCCGATTTTACTACTTTGTATAAAACCCATCTCATATCTCATCCCTTCTCAAAGCATACCATGGATATTCAACCACAAGAAGTAGAACAACCAAGAAGCTACTGGAGGTGGAGCAAGAAATTATTATTTCCTTAGGACTCATTCCAAAGCTTGGCTTCATACAAATCACTTTTGGGAGGAGTCACGCCCCTTTTGAGAACCTGCTTCAACCCAATAAAGTAAAAATGCCAATGCAAACCATGTTCGTCTGATTTTTCTTGCAAAAATGAAATCATTTGAGCTAGAATGATGGAAACCAGTACATGCATACCTATAAGGTTAACTAATTTTAAATCAGACATGGGAATAAGTGAGAGTTTGGTGTTGAATTGGTTTTGGAATACAAGCTGTCCATGGAATCTAAATACAAAATTTACCACCAATACCTTAGACAATTAATTTATGATCCTAGTTGATGTTATATTTGACTTTGAGGGGCTATCAGCATCTTATGGTTTGGACTTTTTGATAAATAAAATCGTATTTAGGATCCTATTGATCATTTTCCCTAAAAACAATTCATGAGCTGCTAGGAGCCAAAGGCCTGTGATTAAATGCATCCTTCTCATCTCATGAACTAATACAGTTATGATCAGGGGTATAAGAGACATAGTAGATTATTTAAATTTAACCCAATAAATCAAAAGAATGAGTTTTTATTTTTTTATTTTTTTAAAAATTTGAACAAAACTCATTTAGCCTTTCATCGAGTTTATCTCGAGCCGATTTTGATTAGTTTGATTATTTAAAGTACTAATGAGCATATTGAGTGGAATAATATTCTAATCAATTTTGACTCGATAAATTAGCAGGTTTAAAAATATAATTTGAACTTGATTTATTTTTTCTATGAGAAAATTCAAACAAGATTTTTATTGAACCGAGTGAAGCTCAAATAATTTAGATTATATTATAGTCTTATTTATGATAATAAGCCACGAGAAGTCCCCATTAGATATGGCCTAAACTATTTACCGATAATCCATCTATATTTATATTAAATTATTAATACTTGTACCTACTTTTTAAATAAATATAAATAAACAAGATATTCACATCTAACACAGGATTTTTACAGCGTACATACATGCATGCTAGGAGATAGAAAGAAGTTGAAAAAAGTAGAAATAAGATCGAATTGAAAATTCATACCGACAGCTTTATAGACTAAGACATCTCTCTTCCGATCCTCTTATTTGGAAGAACTCTTTGAGCTCGATTCTTATAAATATTTATTGAGTAGAGTTTATATTTAATGAATGTTGTTAGATCGATTTTCTTCGAAAAAGATAGAAAGTCCCTTTCATAAGTTTAATTTGGGTATCATCTTGTGTGATATTTTACCAAGAAATTTGAGATGGACCCACATGCATTGTTTAGAAAGGTGTACATATCCTTATTTTTATTCGTCCCATAGATTTTCAAAGACGAATACGTGTTTCAAAAATGAACCAATACGTACTATGTGCATAAGGTCAAGGTTTCATATACTCTAATACATATTCCTTTATTTTATCAACCAACTCTTACATTTAATATCTGAATTTTGGACTTCACTTCACATTACAATAATTTAATTTGATAATAAATGGCACAAAATTTTGGCACATATAACCCTAAGTTTTCGGAATATTAAATGAAGAAATCCGATCCGAAAATAATTATCTAAATATTTTTTTAGACTAAAATACCCTTTATGTAGATAAAATAATAACCATTTATCAAGTAAACGGTCAAAAGTCAAATTGTTTTTCCAAAAGTTTTGTTAACAATCCTGATATTGCATTGAATTTCCAATTTAATATGCAATCCTCAATCCCAAAAAATGAACAGAATACCTAATTTAATAAAAGATCCTCGATCCCCAAATTAACACATAGTCTCTAATTTTACTAAAAATTCTCAATCCCCAACTTCAAAACCATCATTATTGGGAGACATAAAATGACGAGTATTAAATATTGATTTTATGTATTGGAGATTGGAAATTCTGTATAAAGCTGAGAATTCAATGTAAAATTGGGAATTGAGATTATGTGCAAATTTAAAAGTAAGAATCAAATATTGACTGTTTGAAGGGTATTTTGGTAATAAAAAATTGTTATAGGTTCATGTTCGTAATTATCTTTGGATCGGATTCGTTCAGGTAGTATATTGAAAACTTAGGATTATTGACATGAAATGCCCAAATTCAAAAATAAAAAAAAAATAAAAATTCCTAAATAAAATATCCAAATGAGTGTTAATGGATAATGGGTCCACCCATGTATAAATATGGGACATCTGTCCAGTCTGAGTGCTTTAAATTTAGTGACCCTTCACCAGGGTAGGAATATCCCACTCAACTTTTTTTTCTTTTTCTTCTTCTTTCTAGAAAAAGAAAGGTGAGGTAAGAAGAGGTGGGGAGATTCGTCCCTGCATTTTTGACTTATTAGAGAGAGATAATGGCCGGTGGTGGGCCCCCACCTTGAATGGCAGTTGCGTTTTGGATTTTGGGCTTCTGTCGGCAAGGAAGGAGTATATCCCCAAGTGTTCACTCGAACGGTTGAGCCCTGGCCCAGGTA
This sequence comes from Hamamelis virginiana, assembly GCA_017140935.1. NCBI lineage: Eukaryota > Viridiplantae > Streptophyta > Magnoliopsida > Saxifragales > Hamamelidaceae > Hamamelis > Hamamelis virginiana. The sequence continues at coordinate 339,179 of JAESVK010000165.1, forward strand.
TTTCTCCAGAATCATTATGTTATTATTATACTATTAATTAACTTAAAAAAAAAAAAAATAGATTGATGTTTGGCTGTGCTTGTCTAGTTGTCTATGCAGGTTTACACAAATAGGGTCTTAATTTCGATAGTCCTTGTGGGTCATCATTAATGCAGAATTGTCGGTAGTCTTATCCACGTCTAAAAATTAGTCCAACTGAAATTATTTTATTGATAATAGAAAAAAGAATGATGCCACCACTAAAGTAAAGAAAGATAGATTTTTAAATATACTATTATTATTTTTGTAAAGTTAAGTAAGTCAAGAATTATAATTATGACAAATTTTGTCACAATCAAACTTTGATTAATTCTCCAGAATTTAGAATTCCCACTCGGAATTTCTAAATATCAAACAAATCCGTAATAAATTTACATATTATGTTAATTTAGCACATGTAAACTTTTTTTTTTGTTTTGGCATCCATCTTGGTAGGGTCGGATTCAAATTGGTCTTCATGATAACAAAATAACATCTAATCTAATCATTCCCCCCCAAGAAAAAACAAAAAGAAGGCAAAAGATGTAAAGGGGAGACTGTCTGATGTATGAGACACGTATCAAGCTTCATGATGTAAATATTGATGATAGATGAGTTTGGGATTTAGATGTAATGGGCCATTAAGGATTTTAAATATTGATGATAGATGAGTTTGGGATTTAGATGTAATGGGTCCCCATGGGAACCAAGATCGTGTGGCCACGTTTGTTAAACGACATAAAATGATTGACAGATTGATTGGGCCCACAAACTTTTTATGGTTGATATGGGTACCACCTCCTCTAGTGGTGTCAATTCGGTCGAATCGGGCCGGCCTGGTCTGTTAAGGATTCGGGCTAACGGGCTATCAGATTGGATCGGACTTGATCCGGTAAGTTATCCAATTGGATTGGACCAGCCCAATAAGCTTAAAGGCCTGTCCAATCCGATCCATTAGACTGGTCCACCCAGAATGTTAACAGGCCAAACGGTCTAATGATCATGTTAACAGGCCAATGGATCGGGCTATTTTTTTAATTTTTTTAATTTTTTTTTTTACATTATAACTATTAAAGTACATGAATGAATAATAAT